>CAKNYM010043155.1:0-25588 GCA_932195095.1 Andricus curvator | reverse complement strand
GCGATCGGCATGAAACCTCTGCGCATAATATGCGGGAAAACACTAATGGACAAAGTCCGAAACGAGACAATCCTCAAAGAATGTGGTGCAAAAGAGACAATAGTTGACACATGGGAAAGAAATCAGTTAAGATGGTTCGGACATCTTGAAAGAATGAAAGATGAACGACTGACCAAACAAGTGTATAAAGGTAAAGTAAATGGCAGAATGCCCAGAGGTAGACCGCCGAAAGAATGGTTAGAATCTGTAAATGAGACATTAATCCGTAGAGACATAAGAAGCCATAGGAACACAAGAGCTTGCATGAAAAAATGCATGGACGTGAAGGAAGCTAGAGTAGTATGCCAGGACAGAAAAGTGTGGCGACAAATAGTTTGTAAACAGAGTGACAGTAGAATGAATGACGCCTGAAACAAAGATCTTGGATACTAATGGGCCCAAGTGGAGAACCATACATAACAATTTTGTGAGGCTCTTCACTTGGGGTGATCGCTAGAGAGATTGATCAGCAACCTGGGTCGGAGCAGTGTTGCGGAGTAAACGTGTCATTTAAATAAATAACACGAGAATTCCAGATCAATCTAAAATATATATACCTAACACTTATATACCTATCCACCTCATACCTATATTCCTACCTACCTTATACCTTTATACCCATATGCACACTACTATTCTCCAACCGAGCAAGTCACGCCTACCCCGAAAGGGAAATGGCTTAATGGTATAATAATAAAAAAAAATCGAGTTGAAACTCAACATTTCTCTTCACAATTAGCCGTAGAATACGAATGAAATATCACTTTTCAAATACCAACACCATAAGTCTGTTTTATAGGGTCCCAAAGAAACCCCATAAGTGAAAAAATGGGTTTTGCGAGTTCTTCGCGATAATTATGACTCTTTTTGCGGTTTTTTCATTTAAAATTCTTTCTGGCACATAAAAGACCATTCCGTACTGATGATTAGATGTTCACATAAATTGTTTAAACAATTTATTATTGTTTTTAGCAATTTTCTCATAGAATGGAGTTAGAAAGACGCGGTTTTTTCACAAATTTTCCATTTGTTGTCCAATTTTCAATTAGAGGGAAGCGATAGTTCATCAATGTTAACAAGAGTGATTGTTTAAACAATTTATTATTAATGTTAATAATATTCTCTTAGAAAAATGCTACAAAATTGCAGTTTAAAAAAAATCACTTTTAGTCAAATTTTCAATTAAGATAAGTTGAGCAATTAATCAGAGTCAAGAAAATTATTTGTTTAAACAATTTATTATAATTATTAATAATATTATATTTGAATAATGCTAGAAAGATGCGGTTTTTTTTAATTTCTGACTTTTTGTCCAATTTTCATTTGGAGTGAAGTAATAATGAGTTCAAGTTAACAAAATAATGGTTTAAACAATTTATTATCATTGTTAATAAAATTTTCTTTGCTTAATTGGTTAATTTTTTTTAAGCATTGGGAAAAGAGCAAAAATTTCTAGCACTTATCTAAGAAAAGATAGTTATAAACAATATTAAATTGTTTAAACAACTTTTTTGTTAACTTTAATTAATTACTACCTAACTAAGTGAAAAAAAGGACAGAAAGGTAAACATTGCCGAAAAACCGCAACTATCAGGCACTGATATAGATGAAGATAGTCATAAACAATAATAATTTGTTGAAACAATTATTTTTGCTAAATCTAATTAATTATTAAATCACGCCTAATGAAAAATAGACATACAGTTGAAAATTTCAGAAAAAACCGCGACATTCTACCAATTAAGCAAAGAGAATATTATTAACAATGATAATAAATTGTTTAAACCATTATTTTGTTAACTTGAATTCATTATTACTTCACTCCAAATGAAAATTGGACAAAAAGTCAGAAATTTCAACAAAAAAAACCGCATCTTTCTAGCATTATTCAAATATAATATTATTAATAATTATAATAAATTGTTTAAACAAATAATTTTCTTGACTCTGATTAATTGCTTAACTTATCTTAATTGAAAATTTGACTAAAAGTAATTTTTTTTAAACTGCAATTTTGTAGCATTTTTCTAAGAGAATATCATTAACATTAATAATAAATTGTTTAAACAATCACTCTTGTTAACGTTCTTGTTAAGCGTCTTTCTAACTCCATTCTATGAGAAAATTGCTGCCAGAAATATGTGCCAGAAACAATGTTCATTGAAAAAACCGCAAAAAAAGTCATAATTACATCGAAAAACTCGCAAAACCCATTTTTTAACATATGGGGTTTCTTTGGGAACCTACAAAAAAGACTTATGGTGTTGATATTTAAGAAGTGATATTTTATTCCTATTCTACGGCTAATTGTGAAGAGAAATGTTGAGTTTTAACTCGATTGAGATAATATTGAGGATTCTGAATAAGATTTACATAAACTTCTTTTTTTCTTATGGGAAATACGTGTTAAACTTCATGGGACTTACGGCACCTCTAAATATCATTTTTTTGAAACAAAAAAAATGGATTTATTTTTGTGTAGATTCGAACAAATTTCTGGGGTGTCCCCATAAAAATTCATAAAAAAAATGTTCCAAAATATCCTCAAATCTTTTAATTTCCTTAAAATAATTGAAAATTCCTTGGAATATTCTAAAATATCTTAAATTCTTTTTAAATCTTTGGAGGTACCGAGAAATCCACTAAAGTCTTATAAAATTCCGTGAAATTAAATGAAATCTGATATATTTCCTGAACACCTGGAACATTTATTAACCTTGAGAGCTTTAAAATCCTTTAAAAGCATTGAAATCCTCGGAAATCACGTAAAATCCCTTGGAATCTTTAAAAATATCCTAAAACCTTATGGGTCCTATGAAATCATTTCATATTCTCCGAAATTCTTAAAACCATAATGAAATTTTTTTTTAAATCCCTTAAAATCATGAAAAAGTTCCGAATCTTTTGAAAATGCCTTGGAATCTTTTAAAATATTTAAAATACCTTGAAACTTTTTAAAGCTCTTGCAAATTCCTTGGAAGTTTTAAAACCATAAAATACTTAAAGTCCTTTGAAAACCCTTGAAACTTTTTTAAAGCTCTTGAAAATTCCTGTAATTTTTTAAAAATACCCTTAAATCTTCAAAATCCCTGCAATTTATTGAAATTTGTTAAAAATGTCTTGGAATCTTTTAAAATACCCTGAAATATTTCAATGGAATTCAAGAAAAGATATATACCTAAATTCAACAGTGGTTAACCCTGCTAAAAATTCCGGACAAATCCAGGATTCAGAAATTTATCCGAAATTGTTCGAAAAGTGATCCGATTTTTGTCCTCCGGATTCTGTCCGGTCGTGTCCGAAATTTGTGCGGCCGACGGAGCACAAAAATAAAAAAAAATTGAGTCCGTATTTTGTACGGTCGACGGGTGCGATCAGCCCAGCTTCGGTCCAGTGAGTACGTTATAACCCATGGGTTATTTTATTGAAAGAAATGTAACTAGTGATTTTTTCATTTTAAAAAGTGACCCGAATTATTCTTGACAATTACTTAAAGTGTTTTTTTACAGAAATTCCGTGACTTTCGCAATTTTTTTTCAAAATCCCTGACCTGCGATCACCCTAGTATAAAAAATCAATGTGACGTGCTAGAATCTTCCATAAGGGCTGAAATGAAAGCTTGAACATTTGTTTTAAAGCTATCGTGCCGAAAGCTGAAGGAAATCAGCAGGGGGGAGGGGGAGAGTCAGCATGGAGCCGTTGGGAACCACGGGATATGAAAAAAACGGTTGCCATCGACTCCATGCTGATTTCCTTTAGTTTTCGGTATGGTGGCTTTAAAATAAAAGGGTCAAGCTTTCGTTTGAGCCCATGTAGAAGATTCTAGCATGTAGCATTCATTTTTACAGGCTTCTAAAATGTGCCAAAAAAGCGGGTTTTCGACCGGTTGGCCCGTTTAAAACAAAAATAAACATGCTAGAGTATTTGTCTCAACGGATTCTTAACAGGCGAGAAATTTTTTTTAAGAATCACCCGGAGTCTGAAAAAACGTAAGATTTAAAAATCTTCTTAAATAATATACAACTATTTGAAAGGTTAAAACGGAAATATAAGACAACCATTATTCCATCTAATAAGTTTATATTCTTTATTACACAGAATAAATGGACATTTATCAAAATTCTAACTTAGATACATAAATCGGGTTTCCCTGCGAGAAAAATTACTTATAATGATAACTTGTAATTTTTATCAAAAGAGAATAGTGCATTTCCTTCTTCACTACGGTTAAACATTCACGATCCATCAGTATTTTCCAGTTTCTTTGACTCTAATAATATTTTGCAATGAAAAATAAAAAAAACCGTGTAAATCTCTGAAGGAACAAACATGTGCTACAACATTCTATCTTTAATATGAACTTATTAGGAAATTCGCTTTTTCCTTAAAATAAACTGTAACTATTATTTCGTTGATGTAAGTGTATGAAAAATAAAAATATTAATTTAAATGGAATTCGGCTTTGACGGGAACATTCATTGACAAAAAAGGGGCCTTAATATTGAATTAAATGTATGAGATACTGAATCACAATACAATATTGTGGAAATGTCTATACCTATTAATTATTTTCTAATAATCGATTATTATTAATCTGCCGATAATAATTTACATAAGTCGATTATTATTATTAATAATCGTCTTCCTTCTTTCATTCGCTTTAGAGAGCAAACAGCAAAAATAAAATCAGCTCCGAATAGAATTCGGAAAAATGGTCTCGCCCTCTAAAGCGAAGGTCAATTTGTATTTGCAACTAACTATAGTCAACATCATCTGCTTAAAATCTCTAGAAAGGGATCCTCAATTACATTAGATTCTATCCTAATAAGGATAAGCGTGTGAGTTTCCTGCTCTTTAAAATACTCGATAAGTCTTTCATATATGAGATTTGTAAATCTAAATACCAGCAGATTATGTCTCATAATCTATTCGTCGAATTTAATAGAATTAACACTCATATCTATCTGCCCGCCTCGATAACTTCCACGCTTTTTCTTCGTCTTCTCGTGTCGGAACGACTTTCCCCTCGTGTGTTTCAGGTCCTGGTTCGCCCTTTCACCCCACGAACCTCTCGCACCTTTCTATAACAAAAAAACCTGGAATGTTAGTTTCACTTGACAGAAAATACTTCTCGTCAGTCTTAAAATAGAAAACATCCCTTTTTTAAATCTGAATATTTCGCACCAGAATAATGTATATATTTCGCGCGCTCGGTCTTTGTATTTTCCCCACACTTGTGCACAGACCTTTTAAAATTGAAGGTCAAAGCATCGACAACTGTAATTTGGTTATTGTGAATTCTCTTTTGTTAAAGCTCCTTCGGCTTTAACGAACACATTCTGATCACATATCTCGTGCTTCGCACTGGATTTTGTCAAAAATGCGAACTTCTCTACGTTCTGTTCAACACTATTATATCAAATGTATATTACATTTATTTCTGTATCTTGGCCTGGGATTGCTTATTCAGATATTGCAAAATAAAGTACAAATTTTATTTTTTCATAATTACTTTAATATTTGTTCCTTATTTTGAACTAATTTTAATTCTCAGCTACCCAGAAAAATATATAAATTTGATTCGTTTATTTTCAATGTTATTGTTTACGATTTAAACTAAAAATACGCATCTTAGCGTAAGGTGGTTCTAAGCAAATTTGTAGATATAATTTAGGCGAAAAATTTTGTTGAATAAAATGTTATTGTAGCTTGTGTGCTTTTTCCAAAAAGTTAATTTTTTATGTTTAGTAGATATTTTTTGGTTGAACAACTTTTGTCTTCTCATTTTTTTCGTCTCTTGTGCCGTTTTTCCAAAAATTTAATTTTTAATCTTAATTTTTACGATTAAAAGAAAATCTACTCGTCCTATCTAAAAATTATTAAGAACCAATTTGTAGATCCTTTTTGGGTGAACAACTTTTGTGTTTTAATTTTTTTTCGTACCTTTAGTCGTTTTTCAAAAAATTTAATTTTATTATTTTTAACCCTAATTAGTCACACGGGGTGAAATTCACCTCAAAAAATTTCTTCAAATTTCCTCAAAAAAAAAGCTCCTCGTAGAGGAGCTCGTTTTACCTCAACTTCACCGATTTTGTTTAAATATTTAAACAATTAATTTTCGTTACAAAAACTAAAAGACCATCTTTTGCAATCCTTAAATAGTACCTAGCAATTTTCTTATATTTTTAGGACTTATTAGGACCCAGTGTGACTATTAGGCGATTCTACTGAAGTGACTAATTAGGGTTAATGCTATTTTTTACGGATAAAACGAAAACTACGCGTCCTCTCAAAAAATTATTGATGACAAATTTGGATGAGTTTTCACTCTTTTTTGGAAGAGCAACTTTTGTCTATTCATTTTTTTCATAGCTTGTGTCCTTTGTTGAAAATTATATATATTTAAAAAAAAAGGTTTTTTACGAATAAAACAAAAACTACGCATCCCATCAAAAAATAATTAATAACAAATTTGTAGCTCTTTTTTGGGTGAAAAACTTTTGACTTTTTTTCGCAGCTTGTACCGTTTGTCCAAAAATTTTATTTTTTTATTTTCAATGTTGTTTTTTAAAAATAAAACTTTTTAGGTGCACAATTTTTGTTGATTCACTTTTCTCGTATCTTGCATAGTTTGACCCGCAAAATAGAATTTTTGATTTTTTATTATTTTTTGTGCAGTCAAAATTAGAATTTTCGATTTTTCAAGAAAATTCAAAAAGTTGTTGTGATAATCTTGTAGGGTGTTTAAAATGCAAAGTTTTTCTTTCTTCGGCATTTTTTCATATCGTGCGTAGTTTGGCTTAAAATATTTTTTCACTACCAGAATGTCATAATTATGCACTAGAACATTTCTACAATAGATATTTACTTCTATCAATTAAATTAAATATGATTATTGAAGTTTTCATTGACACAACAAAATTATGGTTAGCTTTGGCAAATTAACGGACATTGAAAACAATTTGACTTTATTTTTTGTGTGTTATAATGTTGCTACTCCTGTTGGCGTTCAAAATATTCAGAGTTGGTTTCCCACCAAATTGGCGTCCTCGGTCGTGAATTTTCATTTTATTCACTTGTATGACTTTTAGATAGACCCTTCTACGCTAAACTTTTCAATTTGAAACGTTTTAAATTCTTTAATATCGTCTAATTATGAATCGACGAAATTTAAATTGTCTGAAAATTGAAAAGGATTGACAAAAACTTCAATCCCAATATTCGTTTTTAAAACGGTGAAATTTTGATAGTAACTTGAAAATGATTTTATTTTGAACAGATTTAGAATGATTGATTCTTAACGTTGTCCACGGTCACTTATTACTCAATTTTTAATATTACAGTTCCAATTTTAAAATTCTCAAATCGAATTGAAAACTGCATAATTTCAGGTGCATTTAAAAAAATTAATAAATTTACTGTAATATCTGAGTTTTTCCCGGTCTCAACCATTTTTCGGACACGCTTAAACACAACCTTAAATTTTTATATAATTCTGGAACGAAATAGGAAATGTAGGATTTTCTTTTAAGGAAACTAGGTGTAAGGAAATAGTATTAGGATATGTAAGATTAATGAATACCTTACCTTAAGATTTATCGCTAGAGATTAATCGTCAAAGGTGATTTTTTTGTTTTGTGATGGTGCGTCAACCCCAAAGGATGGTTTGTTGAAATTTGAGTGACCCCTAAAATTTCCGCCGCCACCTCTGCCTCTTCCGCCCCTTTCGCCATCACCACCCCACGATTTTCTGGGTCCGTTTCCGTCTCTGCCACCCTCGTCATTTCCACCCCACGATTTTCTGCCTTCAAAACCACCCCTTCCACCCCTATCGCCACCTCTGCCCCTAAATCCTCCGCGACCGCCCCTATCGAAACCACCTCCACGGCCACCCCTATCGAAACCACCTCCACGACCGCCCCTATCAAAACCACCGCGGCCACCCCTACCACCACCTCTACCCCTAAATCCTCCACGATCTCCACCTCTTCCTCGAAAACCATCACCCCTTCCTCGGAATCCACCCCTTCCTTCGTGTTTATTAAACCCGTTGGTTGCGGGACTCTCCTAAAACATAAAGGAAAATCAGGTCAGTTGCCTCGTCCACGATACTCCTGTTGATTTTTTGCGGGATAATTGTACTTGGGTTGCCTTCTTTGGAGGGAATTGTACAATTATTATGTTCTGAAAACATGGTTAATGCACGGAAACTAACGAAGCAGGAATTTTGTTGTCAAGTCAGGTTTTTTATTTTTTAATTTGGAGATGATTTGGACCGGCAAGTGACCTGAATTTCCTGATAGTTTCCAAGCATTTACCTTTGCCTCAAACGCGTTGTTTGACAATTTTGGGTCCAGGATGAACTCCTCGTCTCTGACTCGACGGAATGGGGTATTTTTCTGCGATAAATGAAAGAGGGGTTGTTTATTAATGGGTAATTTGACTAGTAAATGGATTCAATCGTAGAATGAGGGTTCGGATTTATTTGAAGTTCGTGAATAATAGAACATTAGAAAAAAGTCCAACAAAAAATAGGGATATATGTGATATTATTTGTAATATTTTGAAATATTTTCCAATTTCTGGAAACCTTTGGACTAAATTTTATGAAATTTTTTTAAACCTTTGAAATTCCTGGAACATTATGAACATCCGAAACCATATTTTTAAACCATTCAAATCTTACCTTTTCACTACTATTTTGTCCAGCCTTGACAAAGTTGCTATAATTATTTTTTGGAGTCTTGGGTGGTGCTGCTTCCTCATCCTCTTCTCCCTCATCATTATGTTTCCTCTTCAATCCCTTTTTCTTAATTTTCGGGGTCTCTTCCCCTTCCCCTTCCTCGCCATTTTCATTCTCAACAACTTCTTTCGCCTTCGCCTTGATCTTTGGCTTCTCTTCCTCTTCAGAAGAATCATCGTCTGACGATTCCTCCTTCTTTTTCTTCTTCACCTCTGGAGTCTTCACCACCTTGGCTGCTTTCTTCGGAGGTTCATCTTCGTCCTCACTACTATCTTCACTCGACGATTCCTTCTTTTTCGCCACAGCCTTAGCCACCGGTTTCACTGCCTTAGTTTCCTCCTCACTGCTACTATCGTCACTTGATGATTCCTTAGGTTTTACTACCTTCGCCGGAGTCGCTTTCGCTGGAGTCTTTACAGCAACTTTCGGGGCCTCATCTTCCGACGAATCGTCGTCAGAACTCGATTCTGCTTTCTTTGCCGGTGTTGCTTTGGCTGGAGTCTTTACAGAAACTTTAGGAGCCTCATCTTCAGAAGAATCGTCAGAACTCGATTTCGCTTTCTTCGCCGGCGTCGCTTTCAACGGAGTTTTAACCGGAGCTGCTTTAACGGGTTTAGCATCATCATCGGAAGAATCGTCTTCAGAGTCACTAGAAGCTTCCTTCACTGGGATTTTCACTGGTCCGAGACTTTTCTTTGGAGGCGCTACTTTCTTCGGCTTTTCATCTTCGCTGTCATCACTATCGCTTGAAGATTCCTTCTTAGCGACTGGTTTTTGAACCTTGGGAGTAACTGGCGCGGATTTCGGAGCTTTTGGAGGTTCTTCATCTGAACTGTCGTCCGAACTAGATTCCTCCTTTTTCGCAACTACTTTAGGCGTAGTTGGTTTTACAGGAGCTTGTTTCACTGGTGAGGCTTTTTTTGGAACTTTGGGAGTCTCTTCTTCAGATGAGGAATCATCTGAACTAGATTCGGCTTTCTTTGCAACAGTTTTCGCGTTTTGCACTCCAGATTTTGCTGCCTTCGCATTTTGAGCGACGGCTTTTGGAGTTTGAACTACTGGCTTCTTTGGAGCTTCATCTTCGGATGAACTGTCGTCGGAACTGGAATCCTTCTTGGCTTGTGGTTTTGTCTTTTGAGGAGGAGGAGCTTCCTTTTTGGCGGGCTTCGCAGGGACCTTAGGAGTTTCCTCTTCTGAAGAATCGTCGTCGGAACTAGATTCCTCAGCCTTTTTGGCTGGCGTAACTGCTGGCTTTGCAGTTGCCTTTGCAGGTGTGGGTTTTAGAGGTGTCTTCTTTACTGGAGGTGATTCATCCTCTGAGGAGTCTTCAGATGAACTGGATTCTTTTTTTGCTGCGGCTTTTGATGGGGTTTTGCCGTTTACTTGAGGAGTTTTGGGTTTTTGGGGAGCCTCTTCCTCGCTTCCGGAACTTGAGTCTGAACTGCCGCCCTTCTTTACTTGTTTTAGAGTTAACTTCTTTGGAGAGTTCTTTTGAAAGTATTCGAATACATCAACTATTGAGGGCGACCCTTTCGGCAGTGGTGACTGAAAAAAAGATTCATTTTTTAAACATCTTTGCTCAAAGAGGGGAAAAAGGTACTTTTTGCACGAAAGAAGGAAAAAAATAGAGGAAAGATTCAACATTTATTTTTACATGTAGAAAAGATGGAAAATTTCGTTTTATAGGAAATGTTATATTTTTAAATAATGCTAAATAATTACTGCCTAAAATATTGTACATTTCAAAAAATTTAATTTGTATAGGTTTAGCGAAAAAATATTTCCTATAATGACCTAAAATTCAAGTGACTTAATTTTGAACGGTTAACTTGAAATTGTACAAGTTAGAACATTTAACTCTATAGTTGACGGGTCCCGATATACGGGCGGAAGTGCCAGCACCCGAATTTTTCAGGAAACACAAAACACTGTAACTTTAACGCATCTAATTTTAAAGATAAAACAAGAAATTACTTTGAGCTATTACTTAGCTCTATCAAATCGTGAAAGAAGCGCTTTAAAAAGCAACCATTTTCGAGAAAAAAACACTTGTGAAAGAAACGGTGCGTGTCAAAAATGACTTTTTGATTTAAAAAAAAAATTACTTTCAAGCGTCAATGCTACGGCGCCTCCCCAAAAACGAAAATATTGACACCAAAGAGTTGTATGACTTTGATATATTTTAATTTAATAAAAAAAGTACTTTCGAGCTATTATTAACGCAATTGAATCGTGAAAAGAACAGATGAACAACAAAATTACAAAACATTGATTTCGTCCCATTTCTTAATCGAACTGGACAGACATTTAGTTAGGTCAAAATAATTAGCTTAAGCCAATAAATCAGATTTCCGAAATTTGGAAATAAAAAAGTGTTCTACCTTCGATACTTATTTTACACATTTTCATCACTTCTTTTTCAGATTTTCAACATGTTTTAAATTTTCTAATCTTAACGTTTCTATGCATATTTTGGTTTTCAAAAGAATAATTTTGTAGATGTAAAACGAACAATGATTGTTGTAGTCCTTACGTACATTTACTAATTTCGGAGAATTTCCTGCGTAATTTAAATATTTTATTTAGAAATACGAACGTTATGGATCGATCAGGTCTAACCATACGGAACATTTAATAGTACTAACCCTAGCCTAGCGCTATACTTAGCCGGGTATATTTACGGAATATTCCATAATATTAGTCAGTGCCTTTAAAATATCGTACATTTAAAGAGAAAAAGATGAATTTAAAAAAGGGGAAACGCAGGAGAATAGGGGAAAGACAGTGATTTCTGTAACCTGGTAAGGGAAATGTACAAATAACGAAAAGAATAAAGTTCATTTTCCAAGACTGTGCAAAGAGGGAAAACAAATAAAAAGGGAATTTTTTCATAATTATTCTAAATATTAATATTTACTTTTCATTCTTCAAAAACAGTACATTATTGAAAATTGTTAAAATACGCATATCCCAATTTATGAAAAATTAGTAAAATGAGAGAAAAAATAAAACTATAAGTTTCACTTCAAATTAAGTAAAGAATATCTCATTTGTGAAGCAGAAATTTGTGCAGTTGAACATACAAAATTCAGACTTTACTTATATTCAAAAAATACTGAGAAAAGTGAAACTGATTTTTTTTTAAATATCAGTCTTTATTTTAAAATCGTACGATATACTACTTTTCTTAACGAAAGAAAAAAATAACATATCATTTTTCAAATATTATTAAATAATTTTTTCCCTCAAAAATATTTCACCTTTCATTAAAAATTTTAAAACCTAAAGTTTCATTGTCCAAAATTGAAATAGCCATAGTAAAAAAATTAAATTTCGATCCAACACTAGAAAAAAATGGATGTCAAAGGCAAAATTTGTTTTCTTGTACTCAATACTATTGATATTTTCTTCCCTTTATCGACATCTAACAATTATACATACAAAAATATATAGAGTATACAAGCTTACAAAGTTTATCTAAAACCTAATAAATTTTCAACTAAAATCTCTTTCCGAACAAACGTTCTTATGTTTTATGGTAGAATCTATAATTTCTCGATGAAAAAATATGATATTTAGTTTGTAAGCTCTAAATTCTAGAATGTTAATGAAAATTTACTATTCTGAAAGAATTTATTCAATTTTTTCAACGAACAAAAATAAATTTTGTGCAAAAATACAAAGCACCCCACACCAAATTGACAGAAAATGGCTCTTCGTCTAAATTTAAAGAAAAAAGTATAGTTTTTACTCAAACAATTGCAAAACATTCAATTTTTACAGGTATTGCAATATAAAAATGTGTCTATTATTGAAATATTATTCTATTCATTTCCTAGAAAACAAAACAAAGAGAGATTTTTTAATTAATCTATTGTAGTGAAAAATCACTTAAAATAAGTTCAGGGAGCGTCCCCCACCAGAAGAAGGGTTTGAATTTATTTTCAGGGTTGTTTTACCATCCCTTAATATTCAAACAAGAAACTAGACACATAAAAAAACCACAGGAGTTTTTTTATCACACTATTGGGGTTAAAAATCAATTTACAATAAATGTGAGAAATATATCCTGACAGGAACCAATAGTATAATAAAAAAATATCCTGTGATTTTGTTTGTTAGTAAATGTCCACTTCCTTGTTGGAATATTTAGGGGATATGTTTTCCACGTTTATTGTATATTGCTTTCTGACACTAATAGTATAATGAAAAAATTTCCTGTGTTTTTTTTTGTTGGTACATGTTGATTTTCTTGCGAGACATTTAGCTAAGTCTAACAAAAAGTTTTTGAGAAAGATAACATTTCAATATATATAGAAAGTTTGGCAACTGTTTGAGTGAAAAATGTTCATTTTTCTTATAATTTTCTTTTGAATTATCGATCTGCATGTTCGAAATTACAAAAAATATATATAGACATTTGGAGAAACAGCCATTTTCTGTACACTTGCTAAGAAGTCCCTTTGAATTTAAACCAAGCACGCATCGCTAACGATTACTGAACAAAATTACTAAATTTAGGGTAAAATTTACAATTGAGTCAGGATATTCATATAATCAATGTAATTTGCTTGATTTTTTGTTCTATCTAATACAAAAACTAGTCATTTTTGGCGTCGAAAAGCATAACTCGTTTTTAAAAAGTGAGGTTATGTTTAACACGCTGGCACTGCGCTGCTCCAATAAAATCGTTTATAAAGTATAATTATGAAACATTGGGCCTGTAACAAAAACTGAATGAACAATCAAAAATACCGACAAATATCGGTACTGAAACGTTTTTTACGCTTACTTCAATTATAAAAGTAATCATGAAAACTCCCGATGATAAAATTCCCTCGTGGTATACCAAAAAAAAAACATTTAGAAACAAGTGAAGTTTATTATTTAAAAATTCGTTCGAATCTTCGAGAGTCACCAATTTCTAAAATGGGAATGTATTATAAACCTCCGTTTTCCAAATCAAAATATTTCATTTACAAAAACGTGATTTACAACAATTTTAATTCACCCACGTGGTGTAGTGAGTCGCCGCATTTGGGTGTGATTTCTCTCGAAGAAGAGAGGGATTCCGGTAAAATTGCGATTCAATGAAAAAGATTACTTACCGCTTTTGTTTTCTGGTGAAAAATTTTCGCTAGCGATGCATCCTTTTTTAATAAATAATCGTAAACGAGGGCTGAAACGCCGCCTTCTGCCGTGGAAGCCATGACGGTGACGCGTGAAGTGGAAATCTTCGGAACGTGAACGTGCCGGAACACGCGGAACACTGGCACTGGAAAATGTTTCCATTTCTGTTTCCCAGACCCACTGCGCATGTGTTGTGGAGACCAATGAGATTTACTATTCCAGGAGAAATATGACGTTTTCATCTTGAGCAATAAATCCCATTGGCTCGGTTCACGCATGCGTAATAGTATTCAAAACCGGATGAATAGAAAGTCGCCATTTTGTTTCTGGATTTTCATATTATGTTTTATGACTTTCGCTCGTTGCGGGGAAAATCTTACAGAGGGCTGAAGGTGCATTTACACATTTCGTCGGTTGGTCCATATTACAATTTTCCGGTAATTTTCATGTAATAGACCATTTTACCTAACTATCGGAATTTTATTTGCGCATGTGCGGCTGCCATATGCATCCCGCGTAGTATGAAAGTTGCGCTCAAATTTTGTAAAAATGTATACAATTGTACCTTTTGTCGGAGTGAAATTAAATAAAGATGATGTTCCGGGTGCGAAATAGGGCAAGTTTGAAACAGAAAAGCATAGTTCTGCTCAATTGAGACGGTGGTTAAGTTGTCGGAAGCAACCTAATAGTGGTAAAAAAGCTGAACTTGTAAACAGTTTTGTATAGTAGGTGAAGTTTCAAATATTATTAGAAGGTAAAAGACAGGATTCTAGTATTGTAATTGTTTTAAAATAAAATTGATGGTGTTTCGGAAAGAAAATGGTAAAAAATAGTTATTGTATAGTGTGTTGTTTCAGGGCCGAAATTTTCGGAAAATGCCAAATCTGTTACAAATGAATATATAATTTGGAAATTTAGAAGCATTCTTACATTTTTGAATTTCAGTCATAATTATGAATTAAATTAAATTATAAAATTGACAATATGCAAAAATATTGCAAATAAATAAAGGTCATAACACATTGAAAAAGTAATAAAAACAAAAATGCACACTTCGTGCTTGCATGCAACATTATTATTGTTACTGTAATTTAGTATTAGAAGTTGTCATAATACAATTTAATATATATTGAACAATATAATTGCAGAGTAAAGGAATTAAGGAATGCATATACCTATCTACCTTATACCAATGATTATACCTATATACCTACCTACTTTACACCTATATACCTACCCTATTAACACCGAATGTTGCCTCAATATTGCATCGGTGTTGCCTGAAACATCTGAAACATTGCACGAAACATCGATGCAACATTGATGCAAGAAATCGATGGCCGCTTTTTGAAACATTCGGCCGATAGATTTGAAGCTCGTAGTACGCAAACCGATGGGTAGGTGTCGCTGCTCGACAAGGTCTAATAGAGTGGTGCGGTGGAAATCTGCATTACCGGTTGAGTACAGTGCAGGGAGTTTTGCATAACCAGTTCTCGCAAAATCAATAGATGGCGCTACCTACCATCTTTTGCGACTGGCAGCCCTGTGCATCGCCCCCATCGACATATTATAGAAATGGACCGATGAGGCTGTGGGGAGCACGGAAATGGGCTTTAGAGAGAGAGAGAGAGAGAACATTTGAGATGTAGTCCTATCTCTTTCTAGATACAGCTGATTGGTTGAGAGTATTTTCGATGGGTGGAACTGAATCCTGGAATAGAAAAAGGCCTCTCAAATGTGTTCTCTCTCTCTCTAAAGCTTATTTCCGTTCTCTCCACAGCGTTCTCGATCCATTTCTATATATCGATGACCGCCCCCAATTTTATGATTTTTCTAGCGTTCGGCCGGTGATTTTATCTAAAGGATTGCGCTACTGAATTACATTTTTTTTTGCCATTTTTATTAAATAATGTTAACCGTTTTACAGTTTTGTAATTATTGTGAATTATAATACCTTGTTATTATTGTATAATTTTTATCAACATTATGAATGAATAATAGTCAATTTTTCAATACTCCTATCACATGGTTCAAACGATACTTCCTTAAATATAACAATTTTTATGAACTTATTGTATTTTTGTGATTTCTACAGTAATTTTCTTAAAATTATTCCTATAATCCCAAGGCAATTATTATAGGCCTATGAGGATTTTCCATTCATTCAGATCGACAATTACAATATACTTTTTCATTAATTCGTCGTGTCATTTTTGTTGTTGTAATGTTATAATTAGAGAGCAGAGAACACCGGTTATAGACAGCTGTCTAACACGTTACATTCTATTCATTTATTTATTCAATCATGTACCATTTTTCACAATTAAATAAAGCATTATGAAAAAAAAATTTGATATTAAGATTAAAACTTTTTTTAAATAATGATTAATGATTTTGAGTTCAAATTTCAAACAAATGTATTAAGTCAATTAGAATTGAAAACTTTCCAATTCAAGCAATTTTGAATTAGGTACAATTTTGAAAAAAACGACAATATTTAGAATGAAGTGAGAAGGAATTGAACTTGTATCTTTTCTGAATAAATGCGTTTTCTGAACAAATGCTTTCAAAATTTAATTCTTTCGGAAGGGAATTTTGCAATTTTGACAATTTCATTAGCAAGGAGTTGAAATTGTATAATTTCTGGGTGAAATTGTTCAAAATTTTTAATTCTAGAACCTCTAAGTTGAATGATTTCAAAATAAAATTTTCGAAAAGAAAATAATTTCAAAACGTTAAAAATTGAATATTTTTATATTTGAATTTTCGAAAATAGAGAATTTAAAATATAAAGGAAGTAAAATTGTATTATTTCTAATTAAAATCATTCGAAATTGCCTAATAATTTTGAATGGAAACTTTTTAAATTTGCACAAATTAACATTCAAAGCAATTACAATTTTACATTTTTAATTTTAAAACTATATTCAACGTTTTAAAGTCAAAGCTTTTGAAATTCTACAAATTTTTTTTTGTAATATTGATTGCATTTATTTTGATAAATCAAAAACGAAGTTCACCATCAATTTCAACGTTCAAAATGGAGAAAAATTTTCAATTAAGCACTACATTCAGCGTTTACTATGAAATTGTACAACTCTAAATTTTTAACCATTGCAAATTTTAGATAAATCATTCAATTGTTCAATAACAAACATTGCTTTTTTTTAACTGAGTTTAAAATGTCGCACTTTTTGGAACCATTTTCCGATGAAAAATCAATATTCAGTGCCTGGTTAGAAAATCTTCTCATTATTAAGGCTTGAATTTTAAAAATTGCTGTCTTAATTTTCCATTGTTTTGAATTTATTCTGAAGGCATTTCATGTAGAATTGTTTCATTGAAAATCCATTAAACTGAAAATTGTACAACTATCGAGTGTTTCAAATTTCATAGTATACGATTTCAAAGAATTTAAAAAACCAGAACATTTTTGAAGTTTACAATTGAAACCAAACAATTTAGTATATTGCAATCTGAAATTGTGAAACGAAAAACTGACTATCAAGGCTTTTAATAGAAAATTTTGCAATTCTCAAATATTCGAAATTGTAATTGACCTGACATTTTTCATATTTGTACATATTTGAACCTGCAACATTGTGAAATTTAAAAATTCAAGACCTCCCGAAATTAAGAAAATTCAAACCAAACATTTTCGAATTCAAGCTCTATTCTATAAAGCAAATGAGTGTGTCTAACAGGGGTTCTCTACGTGTGGCAGCCGATTGGCGCTCTTCAGCTAACTTCACAGTTGCTCTAGTCCGCTCTCTAATTACAATTGAGGATGAAACTATTTACAGTATTTTATTAATTGATGAACTTGACACAAAATGTACACCTACAACAATTATACATAATTTTAAAACATAATTATTTCTTGAACAGTCAGACTTGCATAATAGAGACATAAAAGAAATAATAATAATAATACAAATTGAAATGTCATATCTTGTTATTACTAAACAAATGATTTATTATTGATTGTTACAAGAATTTCTTATTCATGTAATAATCTGAAGTTTTTATTTTCATGGAAAAATTATTCTTTTCCCATTATTCTGTTATGCAAGCTACGCACTTTGAATGAAATATGCAGATTGAAAAATGTTGCATGCACTCAACTCCCGACAGAAGAACCTCCGGTTTACGATACTCCTAGAACTGATGGCCCCCGTTCTTTCATGATGAGAGAAGCCGCTTGGTCAGCACAGATGATTTGTTCGGTCAAGCGTGACAAGCAGATCGAGTGCCCACCTCTTAGCGCGTTAGTTGCATCAGGTTACGTTATGCGTCCAAATCGGACGGAAAAGGTTCATGAGGCTATGCCGCTTCAAGTTTGTATACAGGCCAATGTAATTCATGACCGAAACTCTTCTTATATCGTGAGTTTAGTTTATTTATTTAAAATGATAATCATGACAATCATGCGTGCGCCTCTGCTGCATAATTAAACGTGAGTTTTGATACATGTGGCGTGATGTTTGTGCATATCAGTCGTTTGATCACATGCAGTCCAGAAAAAATTCATCCGCTACAGATACATGTCATTGTGCCCCAACTGTAAGTCTTGTGAATGACATAAATACATATATGACATCTGCCTACAGCCAGCTTAGCTACGGTCGCACTTAGAGAGCGAATTGCAATAAAATTGCTCTCATTAAAATCCGTTGGCTTACCAACTCATCAAAGCACAGAACATTCATAAAAAGATGCATTCTCCTTTTATGAATGGTGCATGATTTTCGGCAATATTTTGGGGTTGATGAATTATATTTGGACTAATGTGATCAACACATGATAACGCAAATTCAACAGTTTTACACCATACAAATTCATGCATGAACTTGATAAACAATATGAAGCTATAAGATTTGTACATAATTTAAAACAATTATCATTTTCTTAAACAATCACAATCGTGTAATAGAAGCATATAAATAAGTAAGAATAATACATAAAATTTAAAATCTTAAAATGTACATCTGAATAGTCAAGTTTACTACTGCTAAACGGTACATTGCCGGGACATTACTGGAATAATTACTTACGGTTACCCTTCTTATTACTAAACAAATTATTCAAGATTAATTGCGAAAATAATTTCAAATTCATTTCAAAGTCCAACTATCTCTTTCGATCCAAAACTCAATTCTTTTTCCACTATGAAGGGGTGCTATCTACAAACTTTCCCGCGTGAAAACATTCCGTGGCAGTCTTGAAACATGCTACAGCCAGTACATTTTTTCTGAGTCCTCTCTATGCACGCAATACTAGCCTGGCACTACATTGGCGCTGTCTAGATTTGCTACGTGTTTCATTCAAACCTTTCTGCTGTCTAGTGCCACTCTTGGCGCTATCTACAAGTTCGTTACGGATTTGAATATATGAAGATGGTCCAGATTTTACCTACTTTCTAGACAGAATCGCTGTTTTTACTTGAACAAAAATTACAAAAGTGAATTCAGAAAATAATTTTTTATCTAATTTTTTTTAACAGTTATTTTGGTAACACTAATTAAATATTATCTCACTTTTATTGAAAAATGGAAAAAAAAGTTGAAAATTTTCGAAAAGGCACGCTTTTCTGTCTAGTCTTATAGAAAATTGCGAAAAACAATTATTAATTTCTTTACACTATTTTGGCACACATGTACTTGTCAGTATATGGTATTATTTTACGTACTACAAGCAATTTGCATTACAGAATCGCCAAAAACCCTAATTAGCCGCAAACAATCGCCAACCCCATTTTTTCACTTGGGCGGTTTTTTCGAGGCCCTAGAAAACATACGTCATGGGGCTTGCGCTGCCTCTAAATATCTTTTTTTTTTACAACAAAACATTACTACATTTTCTTGTGGATTCAAACAAATTTCCGGGCTATATACATCGACGTTCGAAAAAAACATTTCGACCACCCTACAAGTAGTAACAAACGCTGAAAATATCTGCTTCCATGCCACTGTACAGTTTACAGGATGAGCGTTACGGTAGTCCAAAAATGCATTGGTAATTTCTTTTTTCGAATTTTTTTGCATATCACCCGGAAATGTGTTCCAATTCACACAAACATTAATCTGTTTACAATTAAGGAAAAAAAGGATATTTATATGTCGCTCAAACCACATGAAGTTAAACACGTATTTCCCATAGGAAAAAAAAAGTTTTTGTACATTTTATTCAGAATCGTCAATAGTAGCTGAATCGAGTTGAACCTCAATATTTTGGTGCACAATTAGCCACAGAATACAAATAGAATATAACTTTTCGAATATCACCCCCGTAAGTCCGTGTTATATACGGTCTCGAAAAAATCCCATAAGTGAAAAAATGGGTTTTGCGAGTTTTTGAAGCTAATTTTGATTTTTTCACTTTTTTTTGATGAAAATTGTTTATAATACATAGAATACTAATTTATACTGCTAATTTGATATTCACGTAAATTGTTGTAACAATTAATTATTGTTTTCAGCAATTTTATCCTAGAATAGAAAGTCAAGGTTTAAAAAAAAATGTACACTTCTTATCCAGTTTTAAATGACAGTGAAGTAACTATTACCTAATGTTAACAAACATAATTATTTAAACAATTTAGTATTATTGTTAAAAATATTCTCTTTCAATAATGCCACACATCGCGATTTTCTCATAAATTTTGAAATTTTATTCCACTTTTTACTTGCAGTGAGTTAACATTTAATTCTAATTAGCAAATAGAATTTTTTCAAAAAATTGTTATTGTTTATACCAATCTTCTTCTATATCTATTCATACTAAATAGTTGCCATTTTTTCTTACATTTTTTACTTCTTGTCCACTTTTCAATTACAGTGAAGTAATAATTTATTGAAGTTGATAAAAATAATTGTTCAAACAATTAATTACTATTGTTAATAACATTATCTTTGCTTTACAGCAGAAAGTTGCGGTTTTTTATGAAAAGTTTCACTGGTTGTCTCTTTTTCACTTGGATTAACTTAATAATTCATTGTATTTAACAAAAAATACTTGTGTCAACAAATTATTTTATATATATATATATATATATATATATATTATTTATTCTGCAATTTTTAACTTTTTGTCCACTTTACACTCAGTGAGGTAATAATTCATGCAAGTGCAAGCTTTACCTTTTTAGTTATGAACAAATAATAAATAAACATCAGAGAAAATAATACTTAAAATAATCTCTTTCTTTTTTGCAATATATTATTATATTATATATATATACAGGGTGTTTTTTTTAACTTGAGACATTGAAATATCTCAAAAAATACGCATCCTATTAAAAAAATATACGTAATAAAAACTTTTCATTTTTGAGGGGGAAAAGCAAATTTAAACAAATTTACCCCCCCCCCCAGGAGGGGGGTGGGGAATCGCAAAATCGAAAAAAAAATCGCAAAATCGAAAAAAAAATCGCGAATCGAAAAAAATTTTCGAATAAAACTTACGTTTTTCATAAAGGAGAATCTGAATCTGTGATAAAAAATTGGGGTTCCCTCGAAAATAAAAAGTTTTTATTAGGGATATTTTTTTCATAGGATGCGTATTTTTTTAGATATTTCGATGTCTCAAGTTAAAAAAAAACACCCAGAGTATATATATATATATATATATATATTTGAATCTTATTTTTAGCCACGTGTGAGACGTGGCCATAGGTGTGATTTACCGCGGTTCTACTGTGGGCTATTGACATTTTTTTTTTAGATGCGGCAGTTGCTCTCAGTGGGACCCTGCGGTGGTTGTTTAACTATTTTTTTAAATTATATATATCACAATATTCCAATAGCTTTTCCGATAGCTTTTTTTTTTAATAATTTTTTTAAACATTGGGAAAAAGCACAAATAATTCACTTGAAAGAATATAATACTGTTTAAAAAACGATTCTGGTTGATGTTCAATTATTATTTGTTCATGACTTAAAAGTCAAAGCAAAACCAAAGATTTCAGGAAAAAAGCTACTTTCTAGCGCTAGCCTAACTCTAAGAAGAGATACCTATAAACAATAAGCAATTGTTTGAATAAGCATGTTTGTTGACATGCATTAATTATTACCTCACTAAGTTAAATGTGGACAAAAAGTTTAATAGTACAGAAAAAAACGCAACTGTTTAGCATTTGCCTAAGAGAAGATAGTTATAAACATAAATCAATTGTTTAAACAACTATATTTCTTAACTTGCATTATTTATTACTTTGCTACGTGAAAATTGGGTAAAAAGTTAAAAATTTAAAAAGAGACTGCGGTTTGAATAATTATTTTTGCTGCATTGAATTAATTATCAACTTACTCCAAGTAAATAGTAGAGAAGTAGTTGAAACATTCCGCAAAAACCGCAACTTTCTAGCATTATTCAAATTGAAGATTATTACATATAATAATGAATTCTTTCAAAAAATTATTTTTTTCAACTTTTATTAATTATTTACCTTATTCCATTTGGAAATTGGACAAAATGTGTAAAATTTTAGAAAAACCTGAATTTTTCTAATATTATTCGAGGATAATATTGTTTGAAATAATGAGAAATTGTTTAAAAAATTATGTTTGGTGGCAACAATTGAGTATTACCTCACTCTAATTGAAAATTGGACGAGTGGAAATTTTGTTTAAAAACTTAGACTTTCTAACCCTATTCGAAGAGAAAATCACTGCAAACAATAATAAATTGTTTAAACAATTCATGTGAGCATTTAATTATTAGTATAAAGTAGTATTTAATTTACTACAAACAATAGACATTTAAAAAACCCGCAAACAATCGTAGTTAGCACCAAAAACACGCAAAACCAATTTTTTCAATTATATTTGCTTGCGAAGCTATAAAACAGAATTATGGGGGTGATATTTAGACTTTAGAGAGTAATATTTCAGTCGTCTTCTATAGAAAATTGTAAAGAGAAATTTTGAGATTCGACTTGATTCAGGAAATGTTGACGATTCTGAATAAAATTTACAAAAACGTCGTTTTTTTATGGGAAATAACTGTCAAACTTCAGGGGGCTTGAGCGACCTATAAATATCATTTTTTCCAAATCAAAAAATTTATTTATTTTTGTGTGGATTAAAACACATTTCCGGGCGATATACATGAAAATTCTGAAACAAATTATTTTTGACCACACTAATGACCATACGTTTTTGGCAATTTCAGAATTTGAAACATTTGTTTATGGTACTATTCGGAAGATATTCGTTCATGTTTTCATGCCATATTGAGTACGTATTTTTTAAATTTACGAAAAAGAGAGGTTCGAAACCGCTTTCTTTGCACTCCTGTGTCGATGCCTAAGTTTCTTGAATATTGCATGTATTCCCGAACATTCGTGAAATGATGTACAAATTGGTGTCCGAAAGATGAATTTGTTTGTCATTTAAAAAGGGCTTAACGAAGCTCGTAAAACTAGCGAACAATAGAACGTGGGGCGTCTGTGAAAGTGTCCGGAAAGAAGATGTCATTTCTCGAGTGATTTATGGGATGAGCGGCTTGCGAGCCACATGTAAGCAATCAATTGCCTCATGGTGCACGGCTCAGTAGGCCCTCCATTTTTTTTCGACAAACTTACACACCTAAAAATGTTTTATGGTTTCAGAAAATTCGTTAAAGCAGTGAAAATTCAAACACGAGTTTCTGGCCATACATTCCGTGATTCTGAACATAATGAGAGCAGGCGCAGATCTACAATTTCTGACTTACCTTCACTATTTTCTTTTTCACTGATTAATGAAGAATGAGTATCAAATTGAAAGACTTCATATTTGCACACTTTTCATTTTTAAGTATTTGTATTTAAACAATTTTAAATCATATGCCCTTAGGATAAATTAAAAACAATGAAAAATTAAGAGAATAATTTCTCAAATTCAAGCCTTGAAATGAGCAGATTTTATAACCAGGCATTGAATATTCAAGTTTTTTTTGTCTGAAAAATGTTCCAAAATGTTCGACATTTTAAACTCAGTTAAATAAAAAACCTTTTTCTATTAAATAATTCAATCATTTCTTTAATTTTTAATGGTTACAATGTTTGAATTACAAATTTTCATGGTATACGATAAATTTTGAATTTTTCCCTATCATAACTTAAAATTTTGCGATTAAAATTGAAATGGTTGAATTTCGAAAAGTATTATTGAAAATTTGAAAATGATTAATTCCTAACAGATTTCAATAGAGTCAACGTAATTTAAGTAGTGTCAATTTTGCGATTAAAATTGAAATGGTTGAATCCGAAAAGTACAATTGACAATTTAAAAATTGTTACGAATAAATTTATTTTAAGTAATAGACATTTTTAAGGGTTATTTGAGTACAAAACAGTTTTAATATCAAAATAATTCGCGACTACATTTTTTTGTACTTTAAAATAAAGTTTGTATTTGTTTAAGTTTCCAATTTTTGGAGTATAATAAATTATTTTAATTTTTCATATTTCCCATTTAAAATTACTTTTCATTTTGAACGTTTTTATATTTTTTAATTTTAAAGGTTTGCAATTGAAAACTTTTCCATTTTGAACTATGAAAATAAAGGTGAATTTATTTTTTGATTTCAAAAAAATTTGGCTGATCCATTTTTACGTTAAATAACAATTTCTTAAATTGAAGAAAATTTTATATTTCTAGTATTTCAGAAGCTTTTACTTTGAAATATTCAATTTAGATTTCAATTTTAAATTGCCAAATTTTAATCGCTTCGAATTGACATTTTTTTTAATTAAAAAGTTTTTACTTCAAAATTGTTCAATTTTGAAGGATTATTATGAGAAATAATGCAATTATCATTCATCAGAATTTTAAATAATCTATTTTTGACAATTCTAATCGGAAAATATTCCCTTTTTTATTTTTAACATTTTGAAACTGTCCTGTTTTGAAATTTTCATCTGAATTCATTTAATTTCGAGATTCTGGAATTCAAAATAAAATTTTTCAATTCTGAACGCTTCGAATTCCAAATGAGACCATTTCAACTCCTTTCTAATGAAATTGTCCAAATTTAAAAATTTCAGTTTGAAGGTTTTGAATTTTGAAAGCTTCTGTTTGGAAATTATTCAATTAAAAATGATCAAATTTTCAACGCTTTTATTCGTAAATTAGACAAGTTGAATTCCTTTTCATTCCATTCGAAATATTGTCCTTTTTTCGAAATTTTACCTATTTAAAATATTTTGTGTTGGAACGTTTTCAATTCAAAATCGTTTCATACATTTTTTCTTCAATTTCAAATGATTTCAATTCGAAATTATGAAGAACAAATGATGGGCTAGCCGGGGTTCCCCGCGTGACAGCCGAGTCAAAAATAGGTTGAAAAATAAATGTAAATCTCTTTCACATAACTGCACTTTTATAACATTATAACAATTTGGTTATGAGGAAATAAATATTCGTCCAAAGACTGATACGTGTCCGGAGACCGGTGCACTTAACCTATTATTATTCATTACGCAGATATTACAAAAATAAAGTTTTGTCCCATGCATTTGGTCCATTGTTTTCCCCTCAGCACTCAACGAAGTGAAGTTAGCAGGTGGTTGAAGTGAAAATACCTAATGAGAATGTGCCCGCGCAGCGGCTACATTTTTTTATTTGAGAAAGGTTTTAAAAATTGGAAATGTTAAACTCAGCTTTAATAAAACTTTGTTTGTTGAAAAGTCGA
>CAKNYM010043152.1:3578-43738 GCA_932195095.1 Andricus curvator | reverse complement strand
GCTTCACTGCTTACCACACATACTGAGTATGTACCAGAGAGTCCGCACTATAAGACTCCTCGCTTAACCACTAGATGGTGCCTCAATGCCCTTTTTGTAATGAATCCGGTTTAGTACCTGTATTCATCGTAGTGCAGCAGCGCCCCGCGCGCTAATTCAGATTAATTAAAAAATATTCTTCACTCTAATTCAGTTTCCTCTCTCCATGATTCAGAAAAGTTTTAGTGGTGCTTTTCAAAAGCTGTTATAAATTGCAGACCCTCGTCCAAAAAAAATATTAAGTGCCTACTCTTCAGAATTTTACGATGTTGGTCCTTTGAAATTCTTCGGTTCAGGGAAACAAAGCACATCCTATGGGGTCCGTTCCACAAGAGACTTTCCAGATACTTGTAACCAGCCAAGTCTGGCGCACATGTGTAAGTCATAAAACCCAACCCTCACGAGAAAGACTTTTTCAATAGATTGAGACGCAAATCGAAGGCCCTTTTTTTTGTATCAACTCCGCTAGTTTTTCGTCTCCAAATTCTTAGGAAAGCGTGGGAAAACTCTTTCTGAAAAATTCCTGAATTTTAACGAGCTTCAGCAGGGACGGATGGGAGGTCTTTTTAATTGCGTTTTAGAAAACAGGAAATGACTCTGAGACTCAAAAAAAGGGACGCACTGCGACTTGCGATGTGAAATTAACCCCATTACGAAAGCGATCACACTGTATATATATTGCATCTGTTAATAGATATACAGTAGAAGTCCGATAAGTTTCTCATTTCGGGGCTGTAGGAGCGGAAAATTCCAGGAATTGCGGACTTATCGGATGCCCCCTCTAGTAGCACGATATTAGGTGCGCGCATGCGTGAGAATGATGCGCAAATCATAAGCAAAATAGCACACGTAGTGGGAGAACCCCAATTAGTGTGCGTGCCGTGCGTGTGATGACGTTTTAAGGGGAGTGTACACTTATCGGACGGCAACTTATCGGACTTCTACTGTAATTTAATTCAGAACTTTGAATTCTAATTTAAATATTTGCAGTTAGATTTTCACAAATTATATATTAGTTTAGGATCGACCTGTAATTGAACTTTCTGATCATCACGTTATTAATCAAATCGATCATCGCTTATATTCAGGAAGCATCATCATCATTATTATTATTACTATTGTTATTACTATTGATAAATTAATTTACTAATGTATTTGTTTCGATAGGTTATTCCGAGATTACTGAAATTAGTTCTCAATTAGTTAGATAAATATTATAGTTAGAATTAAATATCATTAAGAAAATAAGCGATAAAATATCTTTGAAAGGATTAGGAGTTTAGGGTAAAGTAGAAGTAAGAGCGAGGTAGAGTTAGAACGTAATTATTCAGCTAGGAAATAATTTAGAAAGGGCAAATATATGTATTTCAAGTATTAGGAGTTTAGGGAAAAACAGAAGTATGAGTTGGAGCAGAAGCGAACGACACGAAGAAGAGGTCCAACCCCAGTGCCCAACCCCCTTTTGGTAGAGGGGCGCGGAGCCACAGCAGCCCCTGCGTGGGCGAGGATCAACACTCGATCTCCGAGCTTAAAACCGTACGGTTGTTCTCTCATTGTAAACTTCGAGTCTCTGAATAAAAAAATTCCATCTTTATTTTGTACACTCAAAATTCGGTCTTTTCCTCTTATTTATTTTAAAATAAATTCTATTCATTTTTGATAAGACTTTCAGCAAAACGCGAGGCGAACTCTAGTTCCTCACAGCAAGGACTCTAACTCCTTTCCGCGGCGAAGTTCGACGGACATCGATGGTTTGAATTCCATTTTTTGAATTTCGCGCGCGAATCAATCTCCGGGCATTACATTTTGGGACCTTTTCCTGTGGACGCTGGGTATCGTTTTCCCGCTAGGCAGTTCTTGTGCAACTTCTATCTTGAGAGCATTAACAGTGAGACACTCTAGTATTTTGGAATTACCAAGGAAATAATTAAATCGAAGTCAAAGGAATTAATTAAATTGAAATCCAAAGAGGACTTCATCAACAATATTTTCTGGTTTACGCACGGGGATTGGAATCAGGTGGGTGTCAGTTTTTCCTTCCGTCTCGGCATTGTTTGTAATATTGTGTAAGGTCGGCCATTGTATTGAAAATTTTGATTCCTTTTCTTTTACTATTTATTTCCGCGATGGATTGTAATGAATTATTCGATTTTATTAGAATTTAAGTTTTACTTGCCGTGATGTTTTATTTACACTAAAATGTAATTTTATTGATTTGAGTTTAAAAGTTTGTTACTCTTGAATTCCGAAGTTCAAATAATCAAATACTGATGTTTGCCATTTTCCGTTCAAGCCTGATATAATGTGGTATTTGTCTTTCTCCATTAACGTTTTTCAAGGAAAAGTTTTACTGTTGAATAAATTCATAATGCTAGATATTTAATCTGTCTTGTCTTTATTGTCGAAAACATGTATCAACCTTGCTCGAAAATCGTCCTCACGTTTTCCCTCTCCTGAGTTGCCGGGATTAAACTAGTGTTATTTCCTCTTCACACTAAAACAATAAAATTTCAAATTCTCAGTGGCGTTTCCACAAGCGCCTGGCGTCAGCACCAGACATTTAGTCTGGTCTAATTTTTTAAGGTTTTCAGGTCGTAGACTAAACGAATAACCACGTTGAGCTGCCAAGTAACGGGTGAGTAAATTACGTATTTCGTTAAAAATCCCGTTACATGGTATCACTGAAAAGTTAGACAACAAATTAAACTTCGTTGTTAAATAAAAAATTTTTATTTAGTTTGAGTGAAATATTCAAAGTCACTAATTTTACTTGGAAGACGTAAGGTCATTAAAAAAAAAATCAAAATGCGTTAAGAATTGTACTGTTGGGCGATCACAAATGTAAATAAATGTTTTTAAATTTTATGTACATACCGTATTCCAAATGTTAGTATTTATTCGTTTATAATTATGTATTTTTATTTATTCTCTGTTAATTCCTAATTATATATTGTTCACAATAAATACACTTTTTTATTCTACAACTTTATCAATATTTATTTATTCTATAAATCCTATTCTTTATAATATAAATCTTTAGAAATATTCGACATATTTGTAACAATAGATATTTTTTATTATTATAATTAATTTTTGTAAACGTCTTATAACGAAACAAAATACATTATTTTCTAGCTTTAAAAAAAAATATATAAATTTTTATAATTTATTTCAATTAAGCGTTAATTTTAATTTTCAATAATCATTATAAATGTCAATAAAAATAAGATTCATTTGAAATTGACTATTTTCACAGTTCAGAATATTTACATATATCAATGCTAAAAATTTAATGTTCACTTTGAAGAATTATTATTGGTACTCTTTGAAAAGTGTATTCGTATTTAATCATCAAAATAATGTTTTATTCACTTTTTATTAGTACTTATTAATTTATTGGATATTTAATATACTACAAAATATTTTTCCGAGATAAATATATGCAAAAAACGTATTTTAACAATTAAATAAATTAAATGTGTATTTTTCCCATGCATTTGAATAACTGTCGGCCTAAAAGTACAGCCAGCGCCGCCACTCGGCCGTCTTCAAATGTCATGACACATTTATTCTACAGGCCTTTATAGGAGAGCCATCCCCCTGGTCTTCATCAACACTTGATGATTTTACTTAAAAACAGCCATTTCCGTTGAGAAACGCCAAACATAACCTCATAATAATCCAACTGGTTAGTCTTCATCAATATTTGTTGATTTTATTTTAAAATATTTATTTCCGTTGAGAAGAATCATCAATAACCTCAAATAACTCTAACTAGTTAATCTTCATCAATACTTGATGAAGACTAACTTGATTTGTATTTAACAATACCCATTTCTGTTGAAAAGAATCGTCAATAACCTCAAGCAAATCTAATTAGTGAGTCTTGATCCACACTTGTTATTTTTTTTTAAATATTCATTTTAGTTGAGAAACATGAAACACAACCTAAAAATACTCTAACTGGTTAGATTCCATCAATATTTGATGATTCTTATTCAAAAATATCCATTTCCTTTAACAAAAATCATTCATAACCTCAAATAACCCTAACCAGTTAGTCTTCATCATTACTTGATGATTTTTATTTAAAAGTATCAATTTCCGTTGAGAAACATCAAACACAACCTCAGATAACTCTAATTAGTCAGTCTTGATCAATACTTGATAGTTGTTATTTTCAAATATCCATTTCCGTTGAGAAACACCAAACATAATCTCATAATACTCTAACTGGTTAATCTTCATCAATATTTAATGATTTTTATTTTAAAATATGAATTATGTTGAGAAAAATGATACATAACCACAAATAACTCTAACTAGTTAGTCTTCATCAATACTTGATGATTTTACTTAAAAACATACATTTCCGTTGAGAAACGCCAAACATAACTTCATAATACTCCAACTGGTTAGTCTTCATCAATATTTGATGATTTTATTTAAAAGTATCAATTTCCGTTGAGAAACATCAAACACAACCTCAAATAACTCTAATTAGTCAGTCTTGATCAATACTTGATAGTTCTTATTTTCAAATATCCATTTCCGTTGAGAAACACCAAACATAACCTCAGAATACTCTAACTGGTTAATCTTCATCAAGATTTGATGATTTTTATTGTAAAATATGAATTATGTTGAGAAAAATGATACATAACCTCAAATAAGTCTAACTAGTTAGTCTTCATCAATACTGGATGATTTTACTTAAAAACATCCATTTCCGTTGAGAAACGCCAAACATAACCTCATAATACTCCAACTGGTTAGTCTTCATCAATATTTGATGATTTTATTTTAAAATATCCATTTTCGTTGAGAAGAATCATCAATAACCTTAAATAACTCTAACTAGTTAATTCATCAATACTTGACCCAGACAACAATGCGTGCGACGCACGTCACCCGCATTTCGTGATTCTCATGCAATGCGTGCGAGAACGCGTGCATCTCGCCAGCAATATATGATGGTCACTTAGCTGCGAGTGTTATGAGTCGCATTTCGCTAGCACGGAATATGGGCACATGCTGCGAGCTTTATGAGTCGCATTTCGTCATCATGAAGATGCGTGAAAATTAACTTATATTAAAAAAATGTCTTAATCAATTGAATTTATTTTTCAACTTGTTTTTAAATTACATACATTGGTATAAATTAAAAAAATTCAATAATTCTAATCGCAAATAAATTTCAAGTGAAATTTATTTTTTCTTTGCACTTTTAATTTGTAATATGTATGAAAAATGATCGAATAATATTAAAAATGATATGCAGTTAAAAATTTAATTTATTTTCACATAAATTTTAATTTCCGACCGTTCGTCAGGTTCGTTTTCCTTCTACACGACAGTCTACTGTTCACACACGCTATCAACTTGATGACACCGGACCATCGTTGGATTTTGTAAAAGTCAGTAAAAGTGTTTTCAGCATCTTTTGGCATCTGTCGAAGAATTTTACTATCGTGTTTTATCGTGTTTATCGTGTTTTATATCCGGCATTCCGAAAATTAATAGACTTGTGGTAAGTACAATCGAAAAAATAGGAAATATAAACCTATAACCAGTAAGTATAAAACCTAACCTATCTTTTTTATGGTAAAGCAAAATAATTTACTATACGTTCAACTGTTTCTAAACCTCTTAATTAATTCGCTTTGATTTTTAGATCAATTTTTAATCATAAAAATTTTTATGAGTTTTTAAACCTAAAACAGTATACTCTTTCTAATGATAGAAAAATCTCTAGTAACTGATTGGGAAAAGTGCAAATTCGATGTCCAATTCAAAATTTATTTGATCAAATGTCTCAAATTAAAATATAAAAATATTAATATTACATAATTTATTATTTTTAGAGCATAACTAATCACGACGTGCGAGCGATATGGGTCGCACGCGTGACGCGCACAACATGCGAGCGATATGCGTCTCAATCGATGGCACATATGTCTGCGTTGGTGAGTGAATCTCGTGCGTGTTGATCGGCACGACGTGCGTGCATAATGCGTCGCCTATTGCTCGCATTTTGTTATCTGGGTGATGAAGACTAACTTGATTTGTATTTAACAATACCCATTTCTGTTGAGAAGAATCGTCAGTAACCTCAAGCAACTCTAATTAGTGAGTCTTGATCAACACTTGAGACTGTTTTTTAAATATCCATTTTAGTTGAGAAACATCAAACATAACCTAAAAATACTTTAACTGGTTAGATTTCATCAATATTTGATGATTCTTATTTAAAAATATCCATTTCCTTTAACAAAAATCATCCATAACCTCAAATAACTCTAACCAGTTAGTCTTCATCAACACTTGATGATTTTACTTAAAAACATCCATTTCCGTTGAGAAACGCCAAACATAACCTCATAATAATCCAACTGGTTAGTCTTCATCAATATTTGTTGATATTATTTTAAAATATTCATTTCCGTTGAGAAGAATCATCAATAACCTCAAATAACTCTAACTAGTTATTCTTCATCAGTACTTGATGAAGACTAACTTGATTTGTATTTAACAATGCCCATTTCCGTTTAGAAGAATCGCCAATAACCTCAAGTAACTCTAATTAGTGAGTCTTGATCACGAAGTAGTATAAGGAGACCCCACTCCCATGCGGTCTTTGGAAAATTTGGACGCATAGATTCGGATTTAGTTAGTTTGCATCGTTCGCAGCGCCTCTTGCAGAAAAGCGTTGAAATACAAGATTTACAAATGGCGGGGCCAATAGTGTAAGCCGGGTGTAAACAAACGCATTCATGCTTGTCAGGAAACACAGATTGTACGAATGTGTTTGCCTGTATGTATGTAGATATCTATGTATGCATGCATGTTCCCGCAAGAGGCGCTACGAGCGATGCAAACTAACTACATCTGAATCCACGCGTCCAAATTTTCCGGGAGTGGGGTCTCCTTATACTACTTCGTGGTCTTGATCAACACTTGATTTTTTTTTTATTCATTTTTGTCGAGAAACATCAAACATAACCTAAAAATACTCTAACTGGTTAGATTTCATCAATATTTGATGATTCTTATTTTAAAATATCCATTTCCGTTGCGAAACACCAAACATAACCTCAGAATCCTCATTCGGCTTAATAGGTAACCCGTGGATTTCAAGGGAGTTTGAAGCACGGCTTGTTCTTGATAGTTGAGGGAAGCTTCAAGTGAGGCGAACTTCAATTTCAGCGAGTTTGCCTCCGTCTTGATGCTTGAAACGTCATCCGCACTACTAACAGTTGAACATTCAAGCAAATTGATTCTGCGAAAATTCTCATAACTGTCTGTCTTGATGTCCTGAACCGTAGTGTTGATCTTAGAAATTCACTCGTGCTGCACGGCCGCTTCCCTCTGTGCCTGTAATACCGCACTGTGAATCGCCTCGATGTATCAAGGCGGCAGGGCCGCAGCAGTAACAGGGGCAGGAGAAACTATTGTCAATAAAGGGTTAGCTAACTGATCCTTGCGGGCAGGTTCGATATCTGTACTGGAAATTAGCCAGAAGGTTTGATCTAAACCTGAAGAGATGTCGCAAGCATTCGAGGATTTTCAGGTTTTGTAAATAAAATCAATTAATCCCTTTTTCAGATCATCAAATGCTTTTTTTTAGTCCAATCGGATCATCCTAAAAGAAGTTACACTAACGTGAAGGTGAAGAAACGCGTAAAAAAGTGAAAATTTAAGGCCCCTGTATATTGACAACCGGTTGATAAATGTACTTGTGGGTTGGTGAATTAATATAGGTCCACTGGGACTATAATTCAGCCAAGTTTTAACCCGATTCAAAAAAAATTAATTTTAGGTGGGTACACTGGGCGTATTCTGCCCCATATAAACAATGTGAACTTCAAATCTTCCAGATTGAATAATTTCTTAATATTTTCAAATATAATTATTAAAGCTTCACATTGGATGCCTTAATATTTGATCTTTTTTTAAAGTAAAACGTATAAAATTAAAAATAAGTAATCTTCATTCGTTCGCAGCATGAAGATGGTTCGCAGAAATGCTTTAATTTTTCTATTCCTGTTTTTTTCAATTGGTTCGTTTTATTATTTAAAGTTTGAAAACACACAAGTGTAGAAGGAAATAATGTTCAATTTATAATATATGAAATTCTTTGGGATTAATTTTAAATCTTTGAAATTGTACAAAAAAATTAAATTAATAATTGGAAACTAATGTTTTCGAAATAAATATATTCGACTTTTTACTTTCTATGTTTGATATTGTTGATTAACTGGTCATATAATCAATAAATAAAAAATATTTAACATAAAAAAAAAATTAATTAATTACCCTGGTCAACAAAAATAACATCAATTATTGAAATTATATTCAGATTTCGATGAAATTATTTAGACTAGAATGAGTCACTAGAAGTTTCACAGGTTAATGAGATGCAGACCCGCGTCATCCTGTGGATATAAGAGAAACGAGAAATTATCTGCTGCAGTCTCGGTGGCGTGATTGGTTAACGCTCCACTCATGGATAGTGGCTTTCCCGGTTCAAATCCGGGCTGAGGCAGATTTGTTCTCGTTTGGCCGAAAAATTATTTGGCCAGTAAATCAACAATATTTAACATAAAAAATAATAATTAATTAATTACCCTGGTCAACAAAAATAACATCAATTATTGCTATGTTTGATTTCATTTTTAAATCTTCCCAAATTGTATCGTTTAATAATACGTTTAAATAATTCATTTTGACTTTGATTTTAAACTATATTAATGATTAATATTAATATAATTTCATTATTGTTTAATTTTAACTAATATTAAATGATAAAAATTCGCTGATAGCCTAGAATATCACTAGAAAGTAAAGTGGCAGACTTCACATATAGGCTACCTAGGCTGCAGCCTAAGGCGGCAAAATTTGGGGGGCGGCAAAATTTGATAAATACATGTCTTACTGTGGATTCAAAATCAAGTAGTTAATTTCTGTTAGCCTAGGGATGTCAAATGTCTAAATCCGCCACTGAGAAACTGAATATTTTTGAGGTAGATTTCTTATTTTTCACGGCCCCTACACTCTAGTAGCATTTACTCCTAACAATAATGTAGTGTTAATGAATGAAAAAGGAATACGCCTGACGGAATTACACGGTACAATAATTACTGATAAATCCTATTTCCGAAGACGTGTGGTTGATTTCACCATTTAAACTATTAAAATGTAACATCCATCTCCTTTTAGGTCTCATATCCAACTTCAAACATGGAATATCTGGCATTCTGGATAGTAATATCCATGCCGCCTGTCTCTCAGTAAATCTCGCAGAAGGAACGAAGTATCGAGTAACCACCTTTCGATCAAGCATAGGAGTGTACTACGAATATCTGGTTAAATTAAACCAAGCTGCTGCAAATTGGAGGATCCTCACCTTTCTGGACGTGGATAAGATACACAGAGCCCTAAATACCTACAAATCCGTTACAGGAATCTGCTAAGTTACTGGAGGGCACTCAAGGAATACAATTGTGATACCGCCCTCCAAGAATACCAACTCAATATAAAATTCAGAATTGCAAAACGATCTCAAGTTGGAATACAAGAAGGGATGGACGAACTCAACCAGATATTCGAGAAGAATCAATCAACCTCCATGCCACCAGGGATGCGCAGAAGGAGAACAACGCCAATGCTAGGATTCTTGGGAAATGTGATTGGACCAGTAGCAGAGCTGCTGACCTGTGATTACGAAAAACATATGGAAGCTGAAATCAACGACTTAAATCAAGCAGCTGCGAACCTCTCTTATCTGATGGGAAGGCAAACACATGTCGTCCGCGCTCAACTGGATGAAATGTATTTAGGAAATAAACAGACGGAAGAAGAGCAGAGGAAAATACGAGCAGAACTAACGAAAATACTGTACAACATATAAGATGCCAAACAGTCAGTATTTATCTTAAACGTCACTAAAAATCTGGAAGCGCTGTTGCCCTCCATTAAAATATGATTGGAAGATTATATTTGGTCAACACATGAAATACTCAGCGTCATTCAGGCTGCAAGGAAGGGAGAACTCCATCCATCTCTGCTCACTTCCGAGCAAGTGGAACACATTTTTAGGGATATGCAAGACCACGCGGGAAACTTAGAATTTCCTATCACTGGAACAATAGTAAACATGAAAGACCTCATTAGTCTTGCCCAAGACACCATAATATGCAAGAACGGAACCATAAGAATTGTATTGAATATCTCATTAGTAGAGAGAGCCGAATACTCCATATACCAAATGCAACCGTTACCAGTGGCCCAGTCAGCCCTGAACAATGGAACAGGAAGAGCATTCATCCACACCTACTATGACTACATTACCATGAAGAGCACGCAGAGAATTTACATCCTATTGAAAACTAAAGAACTTAAAGTATGTAACAGACTGACTAATGAGTATTTCTGTAAACCCAGCCTAGCTATTTACGAAACATCCAAAAGGCAAACCTATGAAAGTCAGCTACTTATCAAACCATCGATAGAATCGCTAAGACTGTGCGACGTGAGATTAATCTACGAAATCTCACCCCAATGGATCAACTTGAATACCATAAGTGCGTGGTTGTACTCACTTGTATCTGAAATTACTACTCAAGAGATATTTTCAAATAAACAACAAGAAGTTGTGCCACTTTCAGGAGTCGGGTTTATCCAATTAGCCCCAGGATGTAAACTAAAACAGGACGACTACACCTTGTGGGTTCCAATGGAAAGAAAAGGGACAATAGAAGTAATATATGAGCCTACAATTTATCTGAACTTAACTCAGATGTCCACAGTACTCTCTGAGGCTCAAAACTGAAAACATCGCAGCGATTCAATAGTCGATGTGTCAAAGGTACCAGAGACAAGTAAAATAGTTTTCAATAATGATGACCAAACCCTAGAACAATTTGAGGCACAACTGTACGCAGTTGATGTACGAAGACAAACTTGGTCCAAACAAACCAAGGCCAATATTTGGCCCTGGTCGTTTACACATGACGTGTGGTATATCGCTCCATTACATCAGTTAAATTTACGGATGTACTAAAGAAGTGCTGGTGCTATAAATGGTTAGTGGTGTTCATCTTACCCTAGTGAACAAATAAGGGTATTTTATTTTGTGGATTTCACTCAGTTAATCGATTTATTTCACCTTTCAACATTGGAGTTTCGTACGGGTTACGCTTTCAATATGGTGGCATGTACTGTTTGCAATGATTTAATTGTGCGAGGGTCGACGGATTCTCTGGCTTGTGGAAAATGTAGTGCGTTTACACATATTACATGTCTGAATTTGTCAACGAAATATTTGGAAAGCATCAATAAAAAACAGAAGGTTTGTAACTGCACTAATTGCTCCAAATTTTTGAGTAAGGAAAATACTCGTCATCGTGCGTCTCTTCTCTCTGTTTCGTCTGAGGGAGATGTCAACAAGCCAGGGATGTCTTCTGTCACGCATTTGAAGTGGCCATGAAAGGATTAAAAGTTGATATCGTTAAAAATACTTCCCGCATTGCAGTATTAGAGGAGACCATGTCCTCGAATGTAACAGATATCATTAAGCTTCAAGCGGATTCTGAATCTGTTTTAGATGAGAATAAGGTTTTGAAGACTCAAGTTTCTGGTTTGATGAGTAGATGTAATTACTTAGAACAAAATGCGCTTTCTTCAACACTAGAGGTTCACTGTTTACCTGTCAAACCGCTAGAGGATTGCCCGCTGTTTTCTGCCAGATTGCTGCAGCTTTGGAGGTGCCCCTCACAAAGGATGATATTTCTTCTATTTACCGCCTTAGAGCTTCTACAAGTAATGACACATCACGGAACATGTCACCAATTTTGGTGGTTAAATTACTACAGCAATCTACTTGTATAAAACTCTTGGAAAACTGCAGAAAGAAGCGTGGATTCACAACTAACCTGATTGGATGGAGTGAGAACGTGCCGCTGTATATAAGAGAATCGCTCTCTAAAAACAATCGGCTTATATAATAGTGCAGCACTTCAACTTAGAAGAAGTAAGAAATTAAAGTACCTGTGGACCACTGGGGGTAAGATTTTTTGCCGTAAAGAGGATGGATCGCCCAGACTTTTTTTGGCCAACATCGATGACCTTGAAGTCCTTCGTTAAGTCGTCTTCAGGATTGATCTGCATCATGTGGATCTCGCAGCTAATTAATTACTTTTTCTGTATACTTTTCTGGCTAATTCTTTTGTATTTTTCCTTACTTTCTACTTTTATAAGTATTGGTTTGCATGTTGAAGTTTGCTTTTTTAGAACCCATAGGCTTTATTATGCATGGTCGATTGGATTTTTTATATGCAGATTTATTACTAATTTAGTTAAAAATAAGTGGCAATTTTTTGTTATCATTTTTTTTCGCCTTTGTGTAACTAATTTGAGGCAATTTATAAGTGCACTCTGCAAATTTTTTGAAACTATAAGGGCATTTGCCATCACTCTCTACACATTATTCTTTCAGAGTAGAAGCAATTTTAAGTCTTATCATCCCCTATTGCTGAGAATTGTTAGTATGAAGGTTGGACTGAGTTGGGCACTGGCTACCATCTTTATTATTAATAGTCTGTACATTCTATGCTGGGGTATTTTTGGATATATTTACGCTTATTCTTATTTTGCAATTAAGTTTACTCTTAGTTCATTATGGATTGTTTAAGTATTTGCCATGTGAATGCACAGTCTCTTTTGGCTCACATTCATGAGTTCCGACATTTTTTCAGCTCTTGTGAGTATCATATTATAGCAGTCTCAGAGACATGGCTAACCTCGAATCACCAATCAAGTGCAGTTGCACTTGACAATTATGCGCTCTTCCGCAGAGATAGAGGAGAGCGGAGAGGGGGGGGGGGTGGTGTTTGCATGTATGTGCACGATAGCCTTAGGGGGTTTTTGTTGGGAGTTAGCTCGGCTGTTAATTATCCTACTGCTGAATTTCTTCTTGTCGAGGTCATGGGAGCGAGGGACAGTGTTTTGGTGGGGGTCATTTATGAACCTCCAAATGCCTATTTTGGCACTGAACTTGAATTGGAAATTTTTACCCACGTACCTAACTTTAATAATATTATCCTTACAGGGGATTTTAATACTAATTTAGATGTGATTTGTAATCATACTAATTTTGTAACTACTATGATACATTCTTCTGGGTTATCTATTGTGCCACATAATTCCACCCATCACACTGATCATTCCAGTTCCCGAATAGACTTAATGATGGTAGATGATCTTGATAAGGTGAATTCTTATAGCCAACATTCTATCTGATTTCTATCTAATCACGATCTCATTAATATTAAATTCAAATATATTTGTACTCAATCCACAAACCGTAAACAAACCCTAATAAGAAATCTTGCATATGTTGATGAGTGTAAGTTTCAGGAGCACTTAATGACTTATGATTTTGAAAAAATACTAAGAACTGTAGACATTAACAGTAAATTAAATCTTTTGTGCTCGTACTTAATTTCATCGTTCGATCAGTTTGCGCCTTTACACGTTCCACATAAACATAAAGATTCAGCTCCTTGGATCACACTAGAAATAAAGAACCTTATGAAGGAACGTAATGATAAGCGTTGCCTGGCAAAGAGAACTAAAAATCCGCTGATACTAGCTCAGTTTCGTCAGCTTAGGAACTTAGTTCAAACTAAAATCAGGGATTCGTATAATCAGTATAATTACAATTCTATAAGGAATAAGAATAAAAATGAGAATATTTGGTACTTACTTAGACGCCTACATTTAATACCACTTAAGAATGATGCCTCAGCTCATACGTTTCCACCAAATGATTTATTAAAAGCATTTACGAATCTACCACCCTGTAACTCCGTCAACTCTGGTATATACCTTATAGCAGATCAGGCAAGCTCCACTTTTCGAGATACGGATTTCTTTTTTTTAGACATAACACCTGAAGTTCTCCTTGAGAACATTTTAAAAATAAAAACTAATGCTTTAGGAACAGATGGTATTTCCATAAAGAGGATTCGAATAGCGCTTCCTGTAATATTCCCCATACTTCTTCACATCTATAACTCTTCTCTTCAAGTAGGAATTTTCCCTAAACTATGGAAACATGCGCTGATCCGCCCTATACCTAAGGTTTCTAGTCCCTCTTCTCCCAATGATTTCCGGCCAATTTCGATACTTTGTGCTATGTCCAAGCCGCTCGAACGTATTGTGCATTCGCAGCTTACGAATTACTTAGATTTAAACAGGCTACTTCATCCGCTACAATCGGGCTTTCGGGCTAAGCACAGCACATTAACAGCCTCCCTCAAAGTTACTTCAGACATTAAAATCGCTATCGAAAATAAGGAAATAACAATAGTTGTTTTATTTGACTTTGCTAAAGCTTTCGATACTGTTGATCATAAGCTTCTCTTAAATAAACTTCGTAACTTTAATTTATCTAGTACCGCAATTGTGTGGTTTGAGTCCTACCTGAGAAACCGTTTTCAGCAAGTGCTTAATGATAAGGATGAGCGGTCCGATTGGGTGGAGGTCGAGAGTGGTGTGCCTCAGGGCTCCACTCTTGCCCCCCTCCTTTTTGGACTGTACACTTCTGACCTTGGTAGTGATCTTGAGCATTGCAAATACCATAAATATGCGGATGATTTTAAACTGTATGTCTCTGGTCCTATCTCTTCCATTAATAGTTTGATTGCGCAGGTTCAGAAGGATATTAATATTGTGCATCAATGGGCACTTAACAATAAGTTAAAGCTGAACCCTTCGAAAACTAAAGCAATTGCCATAGGACAGTCCTCTTGCCCGTCCGCTGCTAAATTAGGTGCCCTGCCTCAGCTGAAGGTTGATGGCCTTGACATTCCCTTTGTTGATTCGGTGAGAGATTTAGGGTATATCCTCAACCGCACTCTCTCCTGGAAAGAGCAAATTTTTGAAATCACGAGGAATACCTTCAGAATACTTCAACAGCTTAGAAGGAACAAGGAATCCTTGCCTACTTCAACTCGGATTCTTCTTGTTAAGAGTCTTATACTTCCGTTTTTTGATTATGGGTGCGTGCTGTATGACGATATCACAGATGAGCTGAATTATAAATTGGAGCGAGCACTTAATGCCTGTATACGATTCATCTATGATGTCCCGAAATATGAGCACATTACTTTATATCGGCAACGGGCGAGATTTCTCAATGTGGCTAAGAGAAGACAATTTTTTATGGGCAATTTAATTTTCAATCTCTTTTTTAATAAAACCCCTCAATATCTTCTAGATCTTTTTGAAAACAGAAATGTGACTTTACCTGATCAGTCTAGGCTTCGTGTAAGAAAAACGGTTCTTGCAGTTCCACGACACAAATCTTGTAAATTGCAAAGATCCTTTATAGTGAGGGGAGCGCGTCTTTGGAATAAGATACCTGAATCAATCAGACATGCACCTTCGGCTTATTACTTTAAAAGGCTTTTCTTTAACTTTTTGTTTTGTATTGATAATTCTACTCTTGAAATTTCGCACTGCTGAATCGTAAATTGTTGATGATTATTTTTCTAACTTTTAGTGATGTTTTGCGCCTTAGTATTATAAATTTAATCTTTACAACTTAATCCATGGTATTATATTTGTTATCTTACAATTAAGTCTCAAGATTTCTAATTATAACCGTTATGCCAACTACTAGCTTATATTAGCATATTTTACTTATGTTCATTTTTATGTTATTTTATCTTTAGTCATCTGTAATTAATTAATTTTCTTTCACCTACGTCATATTTGTCATTTGACCTGAGTTGACATCTTTTATTTTGTTTGTAAATTATATGTATAATTTGTTCCTTAGAGGGCTGTTTTAGCCCTAGGGACTCAATAAATAAATAAAAAAAATAAATAAAAAAATAATCCAGGGAGCCTATCTAGGAATAGGTCTCAGCATCCTGGCATTGATTGGATGCGGTGCTTACGCTCACATGAACAAGGGTTTGAAAAAAATTTTACCATGCAGACGCCGACAACATACGCTAAACAAAAGACAAAACGTTGATAACCAAGGGCTCAACAAAGACAAAGATCACACCACTTCGGAAAAAGAAAAAAGCATGAGGAACTCTGCTTGGGACACTACACCAGACACCCAAGCGATCTACACCATCCTGGACAAAGCACCAGCTACAGCGACAAGAACAACGCTAGCCAGTAGAGCAACAATTATGCACGAAAATGCAGGCATCACCAGGAAACTACTCTTACCCATGCAAACGCTCCAACCGGCGTAATAATGATCGAAAGAACCGGCAACCCATATGTCACGCGTAAAAAAACAGAGACCGTCTTGTCTCCATACTTTGCTCATTTTAATCCACATAATTTAAATGAATTCTTAACCCAGAAATTAAGAAAATAAATGAATTGACAAAATGGGGAAATAAAAGCTCTTCTCCCTCAACTATCTCTAGCAATCGAGGACGATAGCCAAAATCCGGTGTGGTTTTTTACATGCCCCTTTTCGCGCCAAGACTCTAAAATGAATAACTAGGCCCCACCTGGGAGTTCTAATAAAATATTTTAAAAAATTAAAAATGGACTCTAAAATAATAGGCGAGTCATTGGCACGAAACGAATGTACCGCGGTCGGAGAATCGTAACTCGATGACCGTTCACAGCTCCCCTATATAATCAATTCCTCCCTCGCTCAAACCAGCCTTCGTAGCAAGAAAACTTCAAACGACTATAACTTCCTTGAAAATAAACAGATTTTCATAGGGCAAAGAGCAAACTCAGAAATTAAATAATTTCAAACAACTTAAAAAGGGTCTCATATAATAAAAATTTACATCGATAAATTGAAAGGTGAGACCCGAAATAATTCCTCATGAAATAAAAATTAGATTTTAAAAGTAAATTTGAAAATCCAAAATTTCCTGAGAGACTGCAAACTGCAAACGCAATCCAAAACCTCAGCGGAATGCGGTTCAACTGAATTGCTCTTTGCCAGTAAGGAACAGGTCGCTGCTGAGAATTGCAAATTTTAAGCGATCAATCTAAAGACCAACAGTCACATTTCCAAACCTATTCTCCTGAAAAGTAACTTAGCATTCAAAATTTCCCACCTTGAAACACCGACAGGGCGTCCACAAAGAGAATCCTTCGAAACTCATCTGAGCAGTCGTACGAGCTACTTGTGACGAGTAAGTAGTCTCAGTAAGAAGGAACCCTGATGAATTCGGAAAGAGTTGCGCGCCCGTCGAGTTGGTCACCACGGTACCTCGTGTCACCTCATACGGTTTGCTCCTGGTTTTTATTTGAACTCGTGAGTCCATGAAGGTTAAGTAAAATAAAAAAAGGGCAGAAGTGTAAAACGGAATTTTTCTGTTTCCTGACTTGGGCGTGGATAACCGTCAATTGTCCTACAAAGATTTTCGGGACACGAGAATAAAATAAGGGTGATGTCAAAGTCGTGCCGAACCAAAATTCAAAATTAATGCGAAGGCCGCGTCTTCCAAGTAAAAGTGACTAAGACGGCGCCGCGAAATCAGGAGAAAATTTAATTCACTACACGGTAGAATCACAAAACTACCGTGAAGTAAATCAACGTTGGTGATTTGGTTCCCAAGAATAAAGCATAAGAGAGACGAAGCGATTTTTGAGGTAGTCTCAGTCTCTCGGTTTAAAGCCAATTATGCAATGATATTCGGAAATCAAGTAATAATACGACAGTGGGAAAAGTGTCTCACGCACGCTACCCAAGTGCATACGCGTGTGTTCGTGCAAACGTGCTGCGAATGTGCAAGGCCGGTTTAACCTTCTCGCCGCTCCTGGGCAGTAGTGAACTTTCCGCCCCCCCCCCCCACCTTTTTATTTTGGCCCCGAATTTTTTTGACAAAAACCAATGCGAACAAAATCTTTTGTTGTTTAACTTTTGCATCAAAATGTGTTCATAAGTTATTGGAAAATTGCGCAATAAGGTTGTCGAAGGCTAAAGAACGGAGTAACTCAGATTCGATACACAAAATTGCTAAGCTGTTAAGGCGATCTTCTGTCATTATGGAACGCAAATAGTTTTTTATTCTTTTCAAACAAAAAAACGATCTTTCTGCGCTACAGTTGGTCACGTATTTCACGATTACAAAAACCTAATAGATCCAGTACAAAAATATTCAATATGATGTCTACTTTTATCAAAACATACAAATTATCGTCAGAAAAATATGAAATATATACCTGTTACTTGGTTACTTGGTATTTCTCAGCAGTTTCTGAATTGTTTTCTGTCAAACTTTCGCACACGTCATCGCGCTCTGTAAATATTCGAAACAATAATTTTTTACATAAGCCCGAAAACAGTAATTACACATCGACAGAAAAACCTATTCAAACATATTCACTATTACTCTACATTAAACAGGTTTAACTTTTACCTTATTCTACTGAATTATTTTTCCGATTATAACTTTATCGTTCTCCATTGTTTTCAGTCGTTTTTGAACAGTCATTCAAAAAACTTCGTCGCAAGTCATTGGAATCTCCAAACATAGCCACATATTTAAATTGTAAATAATAAATAGTTAATAATACATTAATTAAAGTTAGTAATTTTACACACATAAAACATCGGAATTATACATTTAATGGTATAATAATATGTAAAACTCACCTCGCTTTTCAGAATACTTTTCATTCGTGTCATAATACGCATTTTTCATCAATTTTTTTTTCTTTAAACCCTCAAAAACTAACATCCATCTATACCTTATCTCTAAGATCGCTCGCTCTTACCGCCTTGCCTTCCTCGCTTCGCCTCGCCTCGCAAGCATGTCCCCACTTTCTCGCTCTGCTTCGCATTGACAAACTCTGCCTTCGCGGCTAATACCTAATACTTATCTACTATTTACAATATTTACAGATTCTAATATCTACTTCCTCTCCTATTTATAATCTTTCCTTCTCCATTCCTCGTCCTCCTTCCTTCTCTTCTGCTCCATCTTACCCAACTCCATGCACCCACACCTCATCCTCGCTATAAGCTCCTGACTTCCTTTCTGCCCTTTCTCACACAAATATTGCGCTCTCGTCCCTGGCATAATCCACACATAGTTCCCGTCAAACCTTGACTCTCGTATTCTCTCTTCGCCTGCTGTCTTCTCTCTCTCCATGCCGTTTTTCTTAACCATCTCACGTACCTTCCTTCCTTCCTCGTGCATTCTTCTCACTTCATCCATCTGCAGTCCATTCGTTCTAAAATACCTTTCCCTTCCAACCTCCATCTTCCCTCCCCCTCTCCTGTTCTCCTTCACCCACTAACACTCCCTAAACATCTTACTTCCCCCCTCTTCCAAAAACTTTTCCTCATTTGTGACCATCCGCGAATAATGGAACCTAATGCGTCAAAGCTGAATTTTACAGGACGGGCGATCGTAGCAGAGCCCGCAAGTCAGCATTTGAGTAGTGGGGATGCGTCTACGAAGAGCATCCCTTCCATTCACTTCTACACTTTCAGGCACGAGCCAGTGGAGCTCACGGAAACGTCGCGTACAGCTGCAGTGGTAAGTGGTGGGGCTGGCTTTCGTAGGCCTCTCGTTCGGTCTCCGCGTGCACTTATAATGCCTATGTTTGCAGCTTAATAACGAGAGAAGTAATTTACTTTAAAAAATTCTGATTAATGGAAATGAAAGTGTAACTCAGAAACTATCGATTGGTGTAAGAAAATGTAACTCGATTTTTTCCGCATTCGGTCCCTTTTATCGCGGACAGTCACATATTTACATGCCCAACTCTCCGTTAGAATCCCTAAACTCGTCCTCCCCGTCTCCCTCATGACAATATAATTAGGCGTATTCCTTGCCAATCCCAGTGTCCACTTTACATACCTCTCCTGTGTCCTATTTACCTCTTCACTTTCCTTCTACCCCCACACCTCTATTCCATCCAATAGCACACTCATCACTAGTGAGTCAAACAGTTTCATTCTCCTCCCAAAATCATCTGCGAATAACTTCTTTCCCAACCTCCACACCTGCCTCATGACCACATTTGCCCTCCTCACTCTCTCTTTTATGTGAGTATCCACTCTCTCATTCCTCAGAAACAACAAGCCCAGGTACACTACATCTTTCACCTCCTGTGGCGCCTTTCCCTTCCGCTTCCACTGTCCTCCCTTATCCCTTCCACCTCCTTTTCAGAACACCCTAACCTTGAACTTTTTCGCATTCACCTCTAACCTGTTCTTATCCAGGTATCTTCTCCACCTCTTCATCATCTCCTATAAGGCCTCCTCGCTTCTAGCCAGCAACACTATGTCATCTGCATACGCTAGTGACCAAATTCTAACCCCTCCTACCCTAACTCCTTCAACCACTTCGGATTCCAGCTTACTTTCCATATCCGCGATTAAAATCGCAAAAAGCGTTGAACTAGACGGACACCCTTGCCTTAACCCCCTATCCATCCAGAATCCCTCCAAAATCCCCTCCCCTCCTCTTACATTATCTTTGGTCTCTTCATATATCTCCCTTACCCTCTCGATCAGGCCTCTCTCCACTCCCCTTTCCTCCATCGCCTCCCATAACCTCTCTCTATACACCGGAGGAAAGGCGCCTTTGAGATCCACAAAAAACGCGTACACTCTCGACTCCTTCTTCCCTAATTTTCTATCCACCACGTGCTGCAGAACGTAGATGTTATCGATAGTACTCCTACCCGCCCTAAAGCCCGCCTGCGTCTCCGGCAATATTCCTTTCCCTCGACATCCTTCCGCAGCTTCTCCGCCACCACCATCGCGTATAATTTATACGGCAAACATAAACATTTTAAGGTAAACATTTTCTGCAGGTATAAAAAATCAATATTTTATACATGTATACCAAAGATATATTTTCCGTTGTAAATTAGCTTTCTTGAACCGTACATCACTTTTATATTGTTATGTAAAGCATTTTTACATACTTTTTAAACTGAAAATGCTTTTTTCGTATATAAAGGTGCGTATTGGGTTCGACCCAATAAACACCGTCTAACATATGAAATTTATCGGGTCGGACACAATAAACCCGCAATGACTCGATAAACACCACTTTATCTCAAAAATGGACCTGATAAACACCGTTTATCATATATTTGTATATATGTTATGTCAAGCATTTTTACATGCTTTTTAGACTAAAAATGTTTTTTTTATATATAAAGGTGCTTATTGGGTTCGACCCAATAAACACCGTCTAACATATGAAATTCATCGGGTCGGACACAATAAACCCGCAGTGACCCAATAAACACCACTTTATCTAAAAACTGGACCTGATAAACACCGTTTAACATATATATATGGTTATGTAAAGCATTTTTACATGCTTTTTATACTAAAAATGTTTTTTTATATATAAAGGTGCTTATGTGGATAATTCCATTGGCTGTCCTAATTGCAACCATCTCAACCCATTTTGTGAATAGGCCTTGGAAAACCAACACGTATCGGTATCCAGATTTACTGGGTGGAAAAGGGCCCATGATGTCTGATGCAACCACCGTCCAAGACTGCTCGACAACGCGTTGTCCCATTAAGCCGACCGGGCGAGCCTGTTCCACTTTGCACCTTTGACAAGAACCACAATGCCTAACAAACCTAGAGACATCTTGATAGACTCCGGGCGAATAGTACCTTGATGCTATTCTCTGGTATGTTTTGTCTATACCCAGATGACCAAATTGGGGTTCCGAGTGAGACTCTACTAAAACACTATCTCTAAGTTCCTCGAGAACCACTAATTTCCAGGCATCCAGGTCCGGGACAACTTCGTCGATAACTGGGTTTGGTTTGTGCCTATATAGCCTGTCATTAACATTTTTCCAGTCTGGAAAAATCCAAGGTCTACCGTTCACGGCCTTTACTCGTCGTTGGTACCAATTATCTTTTATGTCTTGTACCAAAAGGTTATCAATTTCCACAGAGGAAAAACCTAGTTCCCAATCCTCTGACAATCGTGATAGGGCGTCCGGGACATGATGTAGGGCACGTTTCCTATGGATTATCTCAAAATCATATTCTAAGAGCTCCAGAGACCACCTAGCCAACCTACCCGTGAAATTACGAAGATTGTGAAGCCACCTTGAACTACTGTGATCGGTAATCACCTTAAAGTGAAATCCCCCTAAATATTCACGGAACTTACGGATACCCCAAACCACTGCCAGGCATTCCCTCTCAGTAACCGTATAATTTCGTTCGGCAGAATTGAGTGTCCTACCAGCGTAGGCAATTACTCGTTCCAATCCCGATTGCTTCTGAGTGATCACTACGCCTATACCCGTTGCACTTGCATCAGTTTGGAGGTTGAAAGGAAACTCATTTACGTCGTGAAATGATGGATAAGCAAAAACAGGTGCAGAAGTCAAAGCCGTTTTCAACGATTCAAACGTCTCAACCTCTTCCGTTCCCCAATGCCAACTAACGGTATTACGAAAAAGTCTTGTGAGAGGTTCAGCCACTCGCGAAAACTCAGGAATGAATCTCCTGTACCAGGAGGCCATGTCTAAAAACCTACGTAACTGTTTTAGGTTGCGTGGCGCAGGGTAAGTCAAGACTGGTTCAATTTTCGCGGGATCTGGCTTAAGTCCATCCCTATTAACGATAAAATCCAGATAATTCATCTCAGTGCAACAAAACTCGCTTTTCTCGGGATTAATGGCGGTAAGACCCGCTTCCTCAAGCCTCTCCAGGATCCTTGCCAGCCATGAAAGGTGTTCCTGTGAAATTTCCGTCACTATAATTACATCATCCAAGTAAGATAACGCATTGGGCCTCATCTCAGGCGTGACTACCCGGTCGATGAGTCTCTGGAAGGTCGCGGGTGCCCCCGTCAGCCCAAAGGGCATCCTGACGAATTGGAACAACCGTCTACCATGAAAGATAAATGCCGTATATTCCTGGCAAGCCTCATCGAGTGGGATCTGATTGAAGGCCATACTAAGGTCGATCTTGGAGATGTAATTTGCGGAACGCAGCTGACTAAGAATATCGAGCATATTTGGCAGCAGTTAAGAGTCCTTTTTAGAAACAGCGTTGAGTTTGCGATAATCTAAACACATTCTATAGGCTCCGTTAGACTTTCTCGCCATAACAACCGGTGCTGACCCGTCACTATGAGAGCATTTCACAATGCCCTCTGCCAACAATCGATCGAATTCGTTATACATGTCTTCTTTGACCTTGGGAGAGACGACTCGGTAACGCTCTTTGATGGGGGGATGACCCTGAACATCTATGTGATGTTTAACCTGGTAAGCGGCGCGGAGCGGTCCAACTATCTGACTTATAGGAGGGAGCTTCACGTCTAAAAATCTTTTCAGCTCCTCCCTTTCAACACATTTAAGCTCCACTATTCCGTGGCAACCCTCCTCTTCCACTAACCATGTGGTTAGCGAATGCTGCTCGCCCACACTATCAGCCATCCAAAGTGTCTTGGAACGAGAACCGAAATACAGATCAAATTTCCCCTGACCATCAAGACCCAAAACAAATTCAGTATCCAGTTTCTTGGCAACCCTAACATCGCAAATTCGAGAAACACCTTCTATTGATAGCGGGAGCTCGACCTTGCCTTCTACACCGTCTCTGGAACCGTTAGCCAGAATCATAACAGACTTGAGCGACCGGTCTAATTCTTTACCGAGTCTTTTTGAAATCCCATCCGCCATATCTTTGCGGATAAATGTCCTGGTGGAACCTGGATCAAACAAAGCGTCCACCAGGATTGAGCCGATCTTTACCCCTAGATGCACTCTGCCCCTGACTTCCTCCGTGTGCACAATTCCGCTAATAAGGTTCCGGTTCGCTTGTTTTAGTCTCGGCCATAATCACAATATCACATGCGGCCGGGCTCCTACCAACCTGACTAAAGTCTAAAATATCTACCGTCGGAATCATATCGGAATCATTTGCACGGTGTACAACGGCTTCCACCGCCAGTGTAACAGGCTCCTCTTCAGAGCTACTACATCCATTGGTACAACCCCCCCCCTGCCTTTTAGGGAAGCTACTCTCGCTAGGCGGCATACCCACACCTTGATAATTGTAAAAATCGTTGATAGCTTGAACGAAGACTGGTCGGTTAATGTTTAGGTCGGTTGCAGAATCTTCAATTTCGCCGACGGTCTCTTCTTCAGAGGAAACAGCTACGACCGACCTTACTGCTTCCCTGCGTCATTTCCCGAACAATCAGGACATGTTTTAGCCGTAAATCCGTCCTTTTTGCATTTATAACACTGGAGTTTGCGAGCCTGTGCGCAGCCTATCTGGTAGTGACCAGGCTGTTGACAGCGGTGACAAACGACCTCTTTGGTTTCGGAATCGCTAACCTTGTCATTCGCCTTTACTCTTTCCTTTTTTTCTTTAGGCTCCCCCCCCCCCCCCCGCCTGAATGGCGCCTGACTGAGCCTTATCCTTATCCTTTTTAGGGGATAAAGGCTCAAACTTGGGAGATCCCTTAGCTTCAACGGTGTAAAGTGCCGCCGTGCACTCCTCCGTGATGGCCGAAGAGGAAGTCTTCTTGGGTTCCTTGGGTGCGGGCCGAGGTCAGTAAGAGAACTCCGGGAGGAATGAGCTCTCGGGAGGAGGTGGGGGCTTATATTTCTTCGTATAAACATTCCATTGCTTTTCCCAACATCTTCCCAGCTGCGATAACTCCCGGAAAGAGCGATAGTCCGAATGTCTAATCACCTGATGATATTTTGGCTTCAGGCCTCAGTGAGCCCAATCCAGCTGCTCGACCATAGGGATCTCGTCGCTGAGAAGATCGATGAGACTCTGCATGCTGGTGAGGTACTCATCGATGTTCTCCTCTTTTCCTTGGGTGCGGCACTGGATCTGCTCCCGAACACGTCTATCATAGTCGTCATCCCCGAAATGGGCTCGAAATTCTCTCTTAAAGTAAGGCCAGGTCAAGAACTCCTTTTCGTGGATACGGAACCACTTCAAGGCTAGGCCGTCGAGAAGGACCGGCATTGACAACAACAGCTCCTCAACCGTCACCTGTGTGAGTCGACGCCGATTCTGGATACGAGTTAGGAAGGTATCAGCACTCAAGTGGGTACTTCCGTCGAATGTCAATTTCCAATTAAGGAATATTTTTCCTAAATCCCTATTACCATCCCTATTCCGAGAACTGCTACTCATGCTGTCATACCTCTCGGTAACGTTCTGGGTTCGGTTGCTTCCCGTGTGGTCAAACCCAGGCTTCACAGGCCTACTGCGGCCCAGCACTGAGTCAGATTCTTCCGCTACATATTCTCTACGAGTTCTCGCAAAGGGCCTACCCCCTGCAATGACCGAGCTCATTCTGGGCCTCGGAACTCTACCTGCATTGCCATATTGGTTGGGGTTCTCATATTATGTATCTGAGTCCGCCGGTGCCCTAGACTTGCTAAGGGTTTTTCTCTTTGTCAAAGGAATAGCACTCGGAATGGTGGTCGTCGGCCCGAGAAAGACACGTGGGCGAAGACGCGACGCGTCATTCAGATCCGAAGTACCCTGTCGAAAATCGGAAAATCCGTGTCTAAAAGTCGATTTCCGGATTGGACTCAGCGGGGTTTCCTCAAGTTTTGGTGGAATGTGTGATCTCAAGGGGTCTGGAAATCTGTAATCCTCTGGTATCGTCTCTCTACCCATTCGTAATGCAGCCTCCCTATTCGGTAGTAACCGCAAAGGATTCAAATTGTACAAATTCGCGTAATTGAACGACAGACCCAAATTAGATACCGACCCGGTCGGTTGATAGAGGGATGGCTTAGTTCTAGGGGTTGAAACAGCCCCCCCTGACGCGGAAGTTGTAATTGTCTTAGAGATTGCTCCCCTTCCACCATAGGTTGCAGTATCAGCGGGGGTAGTGATGGTAACCGTGCTCACACTTGTTTCTGCTGAAACTGTGATTGGTACCGCAGAATCAGAAACTTCGACCCTTAAGAAGACCCACAGCCCTCCTGAAACGCGAACATCTCTCCCTACGAGTGCCTCCGCAATCCAATGACAATAAATCCAATGCCTCTGTAATTTGACTATTATCCATATCGATGATAATCCTTTTAAGTTCCCTATACCTGGTTACATCCTCAATAATTCCCAGGAATGGTGTCCTGTCGGAAGATGCTGCCATCTTGAATTAAAAACAGTAACCCGATTGAATTGATTACCTTCGAATCCCAAATAAAAGGAAAGACTTCAAAAAAAAGAATCCTGAAAAATCTGCTCGAAACCCCTTGCAAATCTTATAAAAGGTCCTATAAGGGGATCTAAATTCCTTTTTCAAGTTCGTATGGTCGGAAAGCAAGGTCAACACATATCAAATATATTCTCGGACCTCAAGCTATCTTTGATCACCGCCCGTAGTTGTAAAAAAAAATCTAAAGAAAATTATTTGTTCAATTCTCAATAAACAATTTATTCTACTTGATACGGCCCTTAATTTGTTACAGACCTATTACCGCTTCAATATTGTTGCTTACTATCAAGCAAAATGGATCGAGCAATGCAACGCTATAAGTATATTTACACTCCCTACGCTTCTCTCACTCTTCGATCCTTCTCCCTTTTACTCCAGTGCCTACTTCACTACTCCGTCGGGCACGCACTGTATCTCGCTCGCTCTCCTCTGCATAATCTCTCGCTCGACAACCAACCAATGCCTTCTGCCTTCGTACCTCAGAAATTATGACTGATTTCAGTGATAAGATGTCGATGATGAAAACGAGAAAATGATCGTTTTTCGGGTTGTGTGAAACTAAGATAACGCACAAAGTGATAGATAAATATGATTAACAGCGTTATGAGAACGAAATGCAATTCACGTATATCATAAACAACAAAAATCAGATACAATTATCATGCATGTGAAATGTTATGAATGCGATAATAGGGTCAGGGCGCTCAAAGCTGCCGTTCAATAAATTGCTTAATTTTTAAGTTCGAGTGATGGTATCCAAAAAATTTTCTCCCGTAAGTCTATTTCATTTCTGGGAAAAAACTTTTCACCATCAACTCCAAAAGAGACTCTCTCTCTTCTTTTAAGGTCGCGTTTTCGAGTACTCTCATAATGGAACAAAATTTTTCAATAATATTTCAATAGCAACTCATTGCTCAAGTGAAAGTTGCAGAAAATTTAAAAACGTAAAAAGTCTCTACAAAAATTTTATTTTCACTTGGCTCCGATGATGGGCGTCACTTTGTGAACGCGGGTCTCACAAACGGCCATGCAGTTAACGAAAATCTAGAATTCCGAAGTTTATATTTATAATGCGCCAGTCACTATCAATTGACAAAACCTACTAAGCAGTGACCTTCGGAATTCTTGCTGATCACCATTTTTAATGTTTATAGAACGGGGATGAAGTTTTGAGAGGAAACACAATTCGCAAAGATTTTCGGCTTGGTTCAATGTTCTAAAAGAGTAAATCAGGGGAACAATAGGATTTTTCATTGAGCAGCAGAATCGCGATTTGAATTAAGAGCAACGCGTTACGCACCATTTTCATTTTTTTAAATTAATTAAGCAATTAGCACGGACTTTGGCCGACATATTCGACCCATGCCAAACCCGTGACCTCAAGATTGAGTAAAACAAGAGAATTAAATCACTGACTCTAATGAGTTTATAGGCAAGGTTCCAGAACTCTAATATTTAATGAGGAAAAAGAAAGAAAAAGAGCATCACGAAAAAAAGGTAGAGAAAATACAAATCTTATATTGCAAAGAGACGTGGCGGAACTCGGTCGAGGCGAACTCGCATCTCAAAAGGTCTAAAAGTCGGTAATTATGAGCTCAACCCCGACCGAATTTGCCAGAACATAAGAAAACATACCTTGACCATCCCTAACCAGCGTAGAACTTCAAGGTGCAAATCAAATTAAAGTCAAATCAAAACAATAAACAACAATACGCGTCCCAAAGGCACGTTCATCTGGCTCTAATTTCGAAGAGAGAGTGCCAATCGATAATTCGCTCGGGATCATGTGGGAGAGTCTTTCTGCTATAATACAACGATCAGCCAATTGAAGCGCTGTAACAAACGTTGTCGTGCGGTACAACCAATAAGATACACGAACCCAATTCAGAATACAAAGGGTGCGACGGTGTGGTTCGTGAATCCAAATTATAAGTGACAAATTACACACGAAACCATTGTAATAGGTTTTCTTGAGATGATATTAGCCCTATTTCTCCACTGACGAGCAATCCAGGTGCAGAGGTCGGTCAGTTCTGTGTCCCGGATCCCGTCAGCTGGTAAGATTTAGAGCACACCCGCCAAGAGTATCAGCACGGGGAAGTCGAGGATTGGTGGCTTTCCCCGTGACGAAGCTGAAGTTCTCAAGGTAGAAATCCTTAGCAGATGCGGCTCGTAGAGCGCTCCACTCTCAGTCTCTCTCTCTCTCTCTCTCTCTCTCTCTCTCTCTCTCTCTCTCTCTCATCCTTCCTTCCTTTCTCGTTGTCGGCTATCATGTCCGCTGGTCAGTGACGAGCCCGGGTTTACAAAACCCGAGTTATGTCGGAAAACCGGAGAACCGAAGGAATTAATCTTTTTTTTTATAAATTAAAATTTCATGAGTGCTCTGAGATTTAGGTGCGGCTCTCCCCTCGAAATTAATTCACGCTGAAAAATAAAAACTGAAACCGCCTGAGACAGTGGTTCATGATTAGTGACGCGGTCACAAGAACTGTAATTCAAAATCTACCGCGTCACAAAAATATTGATTTTTTATATCTGCAGAAAATGTTGAAAAAATATATAAGTGATGCACGGTTCAAGAAAGCTAATTTAAAACGGAAAATATATCTTAAATATTTATGTACATATACAATATTGATTTTCTATATCTGCAAAAAAAAATTTACATATTTAAATTAACCCTTTACATAGACTTAATCAACTGATTACAGAAATATCTATAAACTCCAATTTAGTATGTATGAGTCATAGTGAAAGAAAAATTCAATTTAAATACTTAGGACCCGATAAATCACGCTTTACCTCTAATGTGTGATGGATATAAAGGTGCTTATTGGGTCAGTGAATATATTTATATACAAAAGACCCAATAAGCACCCTTATGTACCAAAAAAAAAACATTTTCAGTTTGAAAAGTATGTAAAAATGCTTTACATGACAATATAAATGTGATGTACGGTTCAAGAAAGCTAATTTACAACGGAAAATATATCTTAGATATAATGGATGCAATATTGATTGTTTACATCTGCAAAAAAAATTTACATATTAAAATTAACCCTTTACATAGACTTAATCAACTAATTACAGAAATATGTATAAACTCCAATTTAGTATGTATAAGTCATAGTGAAAGAAAAATTCAATTTAAATACTTAGGTTCCGATAAACCACGCTTTACCTCTACTGTGTGATGTACATAAACGTGTTCATTGGGCCAGTAAACATATTTATATACAAAAGACCCAATAAGCACCCTTATATATAAAAAAACCAATCTTAGTTTAAAAAGAATGTAAATATGCTTTACATAACAAAATAAAAGTGATGTACGGTTCAAGAAAACTAATTTACGACGGATAATGTATCTTAGATATTAATGTACACAATATTGAGTTTTTATATCTGCAAAAAAAAGGAACATATTGGAATTCACTCTTTACATAGACTTCTCAACTAATTGCAGAAATATCTATAAACTCCAATTTAGTATGTATAAGTGACAGTGAAAGAAAAGTTAAATTTAAATACTTAGGACCCGATAAACCACGCTTTACCTCTAATGTGTGATGGATATAAAGGTGCTTATTTTTTTTACGTGTCATTTTAAAGCTTCTAACTTGACGACCTGATAAACACCGTTATATGTATTTTTCCTCCCACGCATTTACTAGAAGTTTCAAAACTAGAAAAAAGGTAGCGAACATCAAAGCCAAAGACTCATTAGCTGCCTGCGTAAATGTCTTTACACATATTTTTCAGTGAGTATATATGGGTTCTTATTAGGTCCGAATTAGATACGTAAGGATGTTCAGGAGGTAGCTTATCGCTGGCAGTAAATTCAAATATAAATGCATTAATCACTCAATGCGAATCGTTATCATCCGTAAACGGAATTCTCTCGATTCCGTAAATTGCTTGAATTCCGCAAATTCGTTGATTTCTGTGAATTCCTTGTATTTGGTCGATAATTTGAATTCCGTGAGTTCCTTGGATTTCGCGAATTACGTGAATTCCGCGTATTTCCTGAACTTACTTGTATTACTTGAATTCCGTCAATTCCTTGCATTCCATGAATTAGTTCATTCCCGTGAATTCCTCGAATTCCGTGAATAACGTAAATCCCTTGGATTCCGTAAATGTCTTGCATTTCGAGTTCCCGGTTGGTGTCGAAAACCTCGAAACCATTCGAGCCCGACCAGAAAAACTTGAGCGCATATTAAGACGTGCAGAGATGGGACACTCCGAACTGTGCACGTCTAAATGTCGACGTGTACAGATGGTACCCTACGAACCGTTCACGTGCACATGTGGGAGTCTTCCAGCTGTGCATTTCGAAATTAAGACGTGAACAAATTGCACCTATTGCCAAAAACGTGCACAGTTGCACCTGTGGCCACCAACGTGCACAGATGGGCTCATACGCAGTTGATACGTGCACAGTTGTCCGTCCCCCAACTTACAAAACCTTTGTTTATTATTATTTCTACGGTTTTTTAAAACGTTGATAATATTGGCGTCCTTGTGTTCTTCATGCTAAATAAGTTTTACTGTTCTACATTTTCTTTCACGTGTCATTTTAAAGCTCCTAATTTGACGACCCGATAAACAGCGTTATATGTATTTTTCCTTCCACGCATTTACTAGAAGGTTAAAAACTAAAACAAAAGGTAGCGAACATTTCAAGAGACTGTTCTCTATCAATCCCATTAAACAAAATCTCTTCATCTCACCGACCCCATAGACACCGTTTAATGTACGAACGCGACCCGATAAACACCGTTGAATCTCTTCAACATTCAACCTCACAAAACCTTTGTTTAATATTATTTATACGGCTTTTGAAAACGTTGATAATATTGGCGTCCTTGTGTTCTTCGTGCTAAATAAGTCTTACGACGACCTGATAAACACCCTTATATGTATTTTTCCTCCCATATTAGGTATATTCACTTTGCTGTGTAGTAAGACTGTACCTGATGCAACTGGATGTAACAAATTCATCAATCTTCACGTAACGATAGCAACTTACGACATAATTCGAATCTAAATGCCGTTAGTTTAGAATTGATAGTAGCTCGTCGGCCAAAGGCAGATATCAAAACTGTATGTGGTATATATACTACGTGTGTCATGTGTAAAGGCTCACTCAGATCAAACAATTGAAGACATCACCACAGCAAATGCAAAATGCTGCAAAGAATACGGAATGGCGGAAGAGGAGCGTAGTAAAATTGGTCGCCTTATCGAAGACACAATACCCCATACTGCCAATTTGAGGGCCAGAATAATTCTATCAGACCTTCGTGACGACGAAGTAGGTCGTATCATTAAATGCGAAGTATTACTGATTTCGTATGCCAACAAACTAGTCGCAAAGTACATATTAACACAGCAACGCGATATGATACGTAATCAGTTGCGCCTGCTAGCTCGGCTTCTTCTAGAAGTTACTAAGCTAGAAAAGGAATCCACTTTGTATGTAAAGGACAGAGTTTCAGGTTTTTTTTCGTTGATGGGTCGAAGCAAGTTTTCTGTTTTAAAAGAAGGAGTTCTGCAAGTGACGGAAATTAATGAGGACCGAACTGAGGTTAGGGTACTTTTCAATGCGACGTCACTGGGTAAGATTCTTAAAAATGTGACTAAGCACACAATGAGCTACGTGATTCAAAATACAGACGAAGAGCTAAAATCCAAAGCAGAAGACCTTCTAACATTTCTAAATAATGATTTTTCGCATCTAGTTTCAAAACTAGTTGGAAAAACCAATATCAAGAACGCTCCAGAGATTGAAAGAAGGAAACATACGTTTTCGCTGACTAGCGACATAAAAAAACTCATTGAATACTCCACCGAACAACAAAGGAAAGCATTCAGGAACTTAATTCGCAATCCAAATGCCGAAGATTTTTGTAAATTTATGAAATCAACACTTAATTCAGTTCAAGTTCTCAACCACCTTCACGCCCCTCGATTGTTGCGTTAAAATCAAAACAGACGATTTCAGCAGACATTAACAAAGCCGTGTATGATAAATTATCGCCAGAAGAAAAAGAGGCAGTCGAAAAGTACGTTAAAATCAACAATAGAGGGAAATTGGGAAAACTGGTTGCGATACTTGTAACGCAAGAACATCAAGATTGCATTAATTTAATAATTGATTATCGGCATCTGCTGGATATTCCGGAAAAGAATCCATTTGTGTTTGCTGCACCGTCTTCTGATCCACTGCGTGTCGGTTAATTGAGAGCTTGTACGGTGATAAGACAATACTCAGTCGCATGCGGCGCAGAACAGCCCACATTGCTTAGAGCAACAAAACTCCGAAAACACTTTGCAACAACTTGTTTAACACTTGATCTTGAAGCTTTTCAAGTAATTCGCCTTCAAAAACTTATGTCGCATAGCGACAAAGTGCACGAGAATTATTATCAGCAGGCGCTACCAGCGATCGATATTCCAACCGTAGCAGGTCTATTAGAAGCAGCTCAAGGTGCGCCTGATCCGGTGGAAGCAGGAGAAGAAGCGACACACAAAGAAATTCAATTTTTGTACATAGACGATACGCAGCTGTTTCGTTGGGTATGATATTGGCTTCGAATCATCTGCGAATTTGAGCGCCTCATGCATTGCGAGACGGGGAAGACACGAGTATTAGGGGGCACTGCATAGAGTGAAGTTGGATTTGTAAGTTATAACATTTCTAATCGCTTTTACCTGCCCGTTCCACTACATCGCGTGCAGTAGTTCAGTGCTTCACCTTTCCCAGGTGATTCAGTGCCAGTTACGAACTTGATCGAGTCCGCTTCCCGTTAATGACTTATTTTACTATGTGAGACATTTTGTTGCGGCGAGTGATCCGCTACGTTCTGGTTATTTGAAAGCTTGTACAGGGTTGTATGAAAATCAATTTAGAATATGTATAATAGAGTGAGGAGTCTTAACAAAGGTTTTCAAAAACGAATTTTAACTTATCTATATTCCGCGTATGTAATATCTCGTATCTTTATGTATTAGTGAATAGAGATACGAGACGCTGTGGATCAACTCTGTTTTCGGAAATCTTCGCTAAGACTATTTGCTTAAAAAAAATGCGCGTCCCTGCGTAAACTAAATGTAATCATCAAATATGGTTGCCCATTTTATATTTGCAGAAGTATCGTCACTCTCAATACGTAACTCTCCCCCCCCCCCCCCTCCTCTTCACTATTCCTACTCTACTCCTGCTCTACTTCTAATCTGCTCCTGCCCCACTCCTACCCTACTCCTACTCTACTTCTGCCCTACTCCTACTCTATTCCTACCCTACTCCTACCGTACCCCACCCTACACCTACTCTACTCCTACTCCACCCTACTCCTACTCTACTCCTATCATACTCTTTCATACCCTACTCCTACTTCTACCCAACTCTTACCCTACTCCTGTCCTATACTACTCCTAATCTCCCGGCGCCTTCGACCAGTCAAGGCGTGAACAACCGTGCCGAAGACTGCATGGCACCAGGGTGTGGTGTTTTGAACGGTGTCTCTAGGATACCAGGTCGCCTCCTAGAGTATGCAGACCTTACCCCCGCATGCGGGGTTCTGTGGGGGTGGACCTTTATTTCCCTAGCTACTCGTGGGAACAAGATGGCGACAAATCAAAATTTAGACAGAAGTGTATATGAGGTGCTGGGTGGTCCGCCGGACGTGACAGAGGAGCTTGACAACAGTCAAGACGGAAGTTAAGCAAGATATCATGGCGGTGAAGCAAAGGTTGGTAGAGACTCATGAGCTCATCAAGGAGTTGATGGGCGCACTAAAAAGAATGCAGGATTTTTCCGACACAAAGAGAAATATGTTCATGCCAATCAGGCATGGACTTGATGAAACGAAAGATCTGGCGAATAAACTGGATGCTACCATTGGTGCAGCCGAATTCCGGTTTTCTTTCGTGCCAGTAGAGGTTGGATGGGCCGTCGACAAAAAGGCGAGGATTGAGGAAAGGAGGAGGATAAGGCAGAAGAAGAAGGACACGAGCCAATCTGGGACTCAGACTGACGAAGCTGTGGTAGCTCCCTCTACCCATATTGGGAAGCGAGAGAGGGAGTCCACTCTGAGTCCCGTTGAGGCTGGCTCCTCCAAACAAGCGAGAAAGAAGCCGAGGACGCGCACTACTGCAGTAGCGTCCTCGACTCCAGAGAAGAATGATGCGGAGGCGAAACCAGCTGCACTCGCATCCTCTAAGAAGAAGGTGTCGAGGAGAATAGCTCGATCCGAGGCGGTCTTGATAAGACCGGCCATCAGGGGTGTCCGAGAGACACGAAAAGGAGAGTTCCTTATTGAGGTGGGCCCTGCGGCAGACGGCAGGGCAAAACTGTCGTCTGCCATTAGAAAGGCGGTCGGTGCTGACAACTCCGTGCGGGACCTCGTTCCACGGACGGAAGTCGAGGTCCTTGATTTGGACACGACAACCGCCGTGGGGGAGGTGACGGAGGCGGTATGTCTCCACTTCGACGGCGTCGAACCGAACGACGTCAAAGTGTGTTTGACGGAGAGGGCCTTCAGGGGACACCTGAACGCGTATGTAGAACTGAGCGAAGAGCTGGCGGCGCGCTTGATTCGGACAGGACATCTTAAAGTGGGCTGGATGTCCTGTAGAGTCCGGAAAAAGACTGAGAAGATAAGGTGCTTCCAGTGCTTAGGGTTTGGCCATATAGCAGTGGACTGCAAGGGTCGTGATCGGACCAAAATATGCTGGAGGTGCGGCACAGAGGGGCACAAATCTGCGTTGTGCGAAAGTAGACCGCAGTGCTACCTCTGCGCCACAAAAGACCGAAAGTCCTGGACAGACCACCAGCCCGGGACTATGAGGTGTAGGGCGTTCCGAGAGGCAGCTTCGGTGAAGAAGACTCGAGGACGCGCCGCCTAATTTGATATACCCAACCAGGATGCTGAAGGCCAACGAGCCCGTTGTGTGGTGCCACCACACTACTGAGGAGGATGCGTGCATCCTGATTGGGCGTAAAGAAGAGAAATGCCAAGTTGGCTAGACATCGAAAGCCGAAACACGGCTTAGTGGCCTTACCCTCATGTCCTTGAAGTAATGCGAAAGCAGGTCGGAAGTTGGGTTTTTTGCAGCTTATCATCACCATACGAGCTTTCAAACAACCAACACGTGCGGGATCGGAAGATGGTGCTTTAAACTCATTATTCATTCAATTTCACCTGCTCGGCGGCAGGTTTCTGGTGCATTCTGCACTTTAGTCTTTTCTAACTACTTTTGAAACAAGATGCAAAAGATCAGTGCTAAATGATGTTAGAAGATCTTCTGCTATAGGTCTTAGCTCCTTGTCGTTCTTTTGAATATCATAGCTCATTGTCTGCTTAGCTGTTATCAATTCAGAAGTAACGGCGTTAAGATTCGAATTATGTCGGAATTTCTCCTCTTCAGGTAGATATTCAAGAATTGCAGCACTTTTTTTACAGCGATCTTTAAATTTGCCTTACAAAACCTTTGTTTATTATCATTTCTACGGCTTTTGAAAACGTTGATAATATTCGCGTCCTTGGGTTCTTCCTGCTAAATAAGTTTCACTGTTCTAAATTTTCTTTTACGTGTCATGTTGAAGCTTCTAACTTGACGAGCTTATAAACATCGCATTATGTATTTTTCTTCCCACGCATTTACTAGAAGATTAAAAACCAAAAGAAAAGGTAGCGAACAACTCAAGAGACTGTTCTCTATCAATCCCATTAAACAAAATCTCTTTATCTCGCCAACCCCATAAACACCGTTTAAGGGGGGGGGGGGGGTAAAGTCTAGAGGGTTAACAAAAGCCTTTTTTCCCCAATTTTTTCTGAAGCAACGGTAAAAGTTATGAATTAAAAGACTTTTTTACATATTTAAGTTACATTTAAAGAATATTTCATGAAATTTTGGTGAAAAAATATAAAAAATTGAGCCCTTGCTAAGAGATTTTCCGTGACACCTTTGGAAAAAGATGCTTTGCGGTGCACATGATAACTCCTCAACGGATTATCGGAAATCAAAAGACAACAACAAAAAATCGACCAACAAGACCGTTGCGTTCTTGCGATATATCTGTGAAAAGTGTATACCAAATTTGGAGAAGATCGGTGCAATAGTTTTTAAGAGAGACTGTGCACCCACTTCAAAAATGTAGTTTTGAGAAAAACATGTTTGAAGTTTCAGGCACGGCAAAAGTTCAGCAATTTTTTTTTTTTTTACTTACACTGAATCATCGATTCCAGCTCCATAAAGTAGAGTACGAAAAGGGACTAAAGAAAAACACGAAAGAGAGACAGAAAATAGCCTTTCACCCGCGCTTTGACCACCGTCTTTGACTTTGACCACTGTCTGCATCTACTGTGCTCCGCTCGAGGGGCGGAGACAAACAGCTCTGTAACTTGGCAAGTTTAGCTCCGATCGACTTAAAATTTTGAGGGAATATTTTTGAAAAGCTATACTACAAGAAAGTTAAGAGAAAAAAAAATCTATTTTTTGTACCCACCAAACTCCCCACCCCCCTTAACGTACGAACGCGACACGATAAACACCGTTATATCTTCAACATTCAACCTTACAAAACCCTTGTTTATTATTATTATTATTATTCATACGGATTTTGAAAACGTTGATAATATTGGCGTCCTTGTTTTCGTCGTGATAAATAAGTCTTACTGTTCTACATTTTCTTTTACGTGTCATTTTTAAGCTTCTAACTTGACAACCTGATGAACACCCTTCTATATATTTTTCCTCCCACGCATTTACTAGAAGGTTAAAAACTAAAACAAAAGGTAGCGAACATCTCAAGAGACTGTTCTCTATCAATCCCATTAAACAAAATCTCTCCATGTATGAATGCGACCCAAAAAACACCGTTAAATCTCTTAAACATTCAACCGCACCAAACCTTTGTTTATTATTATTTTTTCCACATTTGCAAACGTTCATTAGATTGGCGTTCTTGTGTTCTTCATCCTAAATAAGTTTCACTTTTCAACATTTTCTTTTACATGTCATTTTGATGCTTTTAATTTGAAGAACTGATAAACACCGTTTTATGTATGTTTCCTCCCACGCATTCACTAAAAGGTAAAAAAAAGGTAGTAAGCATCTCAGGAGACTGTCCTCTATTAGTCACATTAAACAAAATCTCATTTTCTCACCGACCCGAAAAACACCGTTTTATGTATGAATGCGACCCAATAAACACCGTTATATCTCTTAAACATTCAACGTCACAATTGCTTTGTTTATTATTGTTTCTGCGACTTTGAAAACCTTAATTAGATTAGCGTTCTTGTGTTCTTCATCCTAAATGAGTTTCACTTTTCAACATTTTCTTTTACATGTCATTTTAATGCTTTTAATTTGACAACCTGCTGAACAACGGTTTGTGCATTTTTCCTCCCACGTTTTTACTAAAAGGTTAAAAACAAAAAAAAAGGTACTAATCATCTCAGGAGACTGTCCTTTATTAGTCCCATTAAACAAAATCTCATTTTCTCGCCGAACCGATAAACACCGTTTCATGTATGAATGCGACCCAATAAACACCGTTAAATCTCTTAAACATTGAAAGTCACAATAGCTTTGTTTATTATTGTTTCCGCGACTTTTGAAAACGTTAATTAGATTGGCGTTCTTGTGTTCTTCATCCCGAATGAGTTTCACTTTTCAACATTTTCTTTTACATGCCATTTTAATGCTTTTAATTTGACAACCTGATAAACACCGTTTTATGTATGTTTCCTCCCACGCATTTACTAAAAGGGTTAAAAACAAAAAAAAAGGTAGTAAACATCTCAGGAGACTGTCCTCTATTAGTCCAAATAAACAAAATCTCATTTTCCCCCGACCCGATAAACACCGTTTTATGTATGAATGCGACCCAATAAACACCGTTATATCTCTTAAACATTCAACGTTACAATAGCTTCGTTTATTATTGTTTCTGCGACTTTTGAAAACGTTAATTAGATCGGCGTTCTTGTGTTCTTCATCCTAAATGAGTTCCACTTTTCAACATTTTCGTTTACATGTCATCTTAATGCTTTTAATTTGACAACCTGATAAACAACGGTTTATGTATTTTTCCTCCCACGCATTTACTAAAAGGTTGAAAACAAAAAAGAAGGTAGTAAACATCTCAGGAGAATGTCCTCTATTAGTCCCATTAAACAAAATCTCATTTTATCCCGACCCGATAAACACCGTTTTATGTATGAATGCGAACCAATAAACACCGTTAAATCTCTTAAAACATTCAACCTCACAAAACCTTTGTTTAATATTATTTTAACGACTTTGAAAACGTTAATTAGATTGGAGTTCTTGTGTTCATCATACTAACTAACTTTCACTATTCAAAATTTTCTTTTACATGTCATTTTGATGCTTTTAATTTGAAGACCTGATAAACACCGTTTTATGTATGTTTCCTCCCACGCATTTACTAAAAGGGTTAAAAACAAAAAAAAGGTAGTAAACATCTCAGGAGACTGTCCTCTATTAGTCCCAATAAACAAAATCTCATTTTCTCGCCGAACCGATAAACACCGTTTTATGTATGAATGCCACCCAATAAACACCGTTATATCTCTTAAACATTCAACGTCACAATAGCTTTGTTTTATATTGTTTCTGCGACGTTTGAAAACGTTAATTAGATTGGCGTTCTTGTGTTCTTCATCCTGAATAAGTTTCACTCTGCAACATTTTCTTTTACATGTAATTTTAATGCTTTTAATTTGACAACCTGATAAACACCGGTTTATGTATTTTTCCTCCCACGCATTTACTAAAAGGTTAAAAATATAAAAAAAAAGGTACTTAACATCTCAGGAGACTGTCCTCTATTAGTCCCATTAAACAAAATCTCATTTTATCCCGACCCGATAAACACTGTTTCATGTATGAATGCGACCCAATAAACACCGTTAAATCTCTTAAAAGATTCAACCTCACCAAACCTTTGTTTAATATTATTTTTTCGACTTTGAAAACGTTAATTAGATTGGCGTTCTTGTGTTCTTCATCCTAAATAAGTTTCACTTTTCAACATTTTCTTTTACACGTCATTTTAATGCTTTTAATTTGACAACCTGATAAACACCGGTTTATGTATTTTTCCTCCCACGCATTTACTAAAAGGTTGAAAACAAAAACAAGGTAGTAAACATCTCAGGAGAATGTCCTCTATTAGTCTCATTAAACTAAATCTTATTTTCTCGCCGACCCGATAAACACCGTTTCATGTATAAATGCGACCCAATAAACACCGTTAAATCTCTTAAAACATTCAACCTCACAAAACCTTTGTTTAATATTATTTTTTCGACTTTGAAAACGTTAATTCGATTGGAGTTTTTGTGTTCTTCATACTAAATAAGTTTCAATTTTCAACATTTTCTTTTACATGTCATTTTAATGCTTTTAATTTGACAACCTGCTAAACACCGTTTTATGTATTTTTTCTCCCACGCATTTACTAAAAGGTTAGAAACAAAAAAAAAAAGGAAGTAAACATCTCAGGAGACTGTCCTCTATTATGCCCATTAAACAAAATCTCATTTTCTCGCCGACCCGATAAAAACCCTTTCATGTATGAATGCGACCCTATAAACACCGTTAAATCTCTTAAAACATTCAACCTCACAAAACCTTTGTTAAATATTATTTTTTCGACTTTGAAAACGTTAATTAGATTTGAGATCTTGTGTTCTTCATACTAAATAAGTTTCACTTTTCAACATTTTCTTTACATGTCATTTTAATGCTTTTAATTTGACAACCTGCTAAACACCCATTTATGTATTTTTCCTCCCACGCATTTACTAAAAGGTTGCAAATGAAAAAAAGGTACTTAACATCTCAGGAGTCTGTACTCTATTAGTCCCA
>CAKNYM010043150.1:32328-48290 GCA_932195095.1 Andricus curvator | reverse complement strand
TATATATATATATATATATATATATATATATATATATATATATATATGTGTGTGTGTGTGTTTATATTAGGGTGGCCCAAAAATATACATTTTGAAATTTTCGACCCAAGTCGACGCCAAATCGTTCTCTCGTAGAAACAAATAAATACATTTTTTTTTATTTTGAAATAAAATGCTTTTTAGTACGTTGTGGAGCAATTTTTGTGTCTTATGGAGTTTAACACGTAAAACGTATACTTTTTTTACTTCCTAGATTTTGTTCAAGAAATTACAAGTCAATTTATTTACCCTTTTATAAACTTGTTTTCTTCTCAGTAAAGATGCATTAGATGGAGAGGGAGGGAGAAAATCCAAGGACAAGATACTGAATGGGGAGGGAAAGAATTTGTTAAAGAGCCTAGCGGAGATGGGATGGTTTATCCTAAACGGAAGTATAGAGGGGGATGAGGAAGGGGAATATACACGTTCAGGAGGAAAGAGGGAAACGGTAATTGATTATGTGGTAGTGGACGACGAAGTAAGAGAGAAGGTTAAGAAACTAGAGGTAGGGAATTATGTAGATTCGGATCACTTTCCCTTAATAGTGACAGTAGAGGGAGAAATGAGTAATATCAAGAAGGGTAAAAAGGAAACAAAAGTAAAAAGAGCAGGAAGAGGGGATTGGTCAATGGAAGGTAAAGAACAGTTTATAGAAAAAGTCAGGAATATCAAAATGGGGGAAGGAAACGTAAACGAGGAAATGGAAATAATTATAGGAGAAATAAAAGGAGTATTAGAGTGCACAAGCAAAAAAGAAGTTAGTGAAGGAGGCGATAGAAGTGGATGGGATGAGAATTGTAAACAGAAGAAGAAGAAAGTGAAAAGGGAATTAAGAAAATGGAGAAAAGGGACAAGTAGTGGAGAAGAATATAGGAGAAAAAAGGAGTATACTGAGTTGTGTGATAAAAAAAAAAAGAGGAGGAAGATAAAAGGTTTGAAGAAGAAGCGGAGAAGGCTAGGACGGAAGAAGAGGTTTGGAAGGTGGTAAATAGAGAGAGACGAAGAAGGAAAAGAGTAAACCAGGATATTGAGATGGTAGAATGGAAAAAATATTTTATGGAATTACTAGGAGGGGTAGAGAGGAAAGTTAGGAAAGGGGGAAAAGATGGTAGGGAAACAGATGAGGAGGAGGACATTACAAGGGAAGAAATAGACAAGGTATTAGGGATGATGAAAGATGTAAAGGCACCTGGTATAGATGAGATTCCAAATGAAGTATGGAAATATGGGGGGACAGAATTAAAGGAATGGGCATGGATAATGTGCAATAGAGTATGGAGAGGAGAGGGGTGGCCAGAGTTATGGAAAGAAGGAGTAGTGATACCAATAGTGAAGAAAGGCAAAGGGGAAGAGGTTAAAGATTATAGGGGAGTGACACTAATGTCAACACTGTATAAAGTATATGTGACTGTTCTATCGGAGAGGTTAAAAAAAGAAGTTGTGGAGAAAAAGATAGAGCCACCGAATCAGACAGGGTTTAGAAAAGGGATGGGGGTGATGGACAATATATATGTTCGGAACTATTTAGTAAATAAGAGGATTAAAAGGGAGAAAGGGGCAATGGTAGCAGTATTCGTGGACTTGAAGGCGGCGTTTGACTCATTAGACCGTGGCGAGATAGAAAAAGTTATGGTGAAAAAGGGGATACGAGAGGGATTAATAAAGAGAGTATCGGAAATTTTTAGAGAGACAAAAAGCAAGGTAAAGGTAGGAGAGCAAATAGGAGATAGTTTCTGGTTGGTGAGAGGAGTAAGGCAAGGATGTCCTCTGAGCCCACTTTTATTTAATATATTAATATCAGACTTGGAAGAAGAAATGAAGAGAAAAGGGTGGGGAGGAGTTAGGATAGGGAACGAAAAGATATATACACTGACATACGCAGACGATATAGTGTTGATGGCAGAGGATAGAGAAGGGATGGCGGGCTTAATTACAGGATTAGAGAAATACTTAGATGCAAAAAAGTTGAATTTAAATGTAGAAAAGACAAAGATAATGAGGTTTCGGAAAGGAGGGGGAAGAAAGAAAGAATGGACGGGGAGATGGAAGGGAATAAAATTAGAAGAAGTGAAAGAGTTTAAGTATTTGGGATATAACTTGCAAGCAAATGGAGATCATAGAGCTCATATAAGAGAAAGGATAAAAAAAGCAGCAGGGGTAATGAAACAGATATGGGGAATAGGAAAAAGAAGGTGTAAAAAAAATTGGAGAAGGAGAATATGGTTATTTGATACGCTGGTATGGCCGGTATTAGGTTATGGAGCAGAGATATGGGGATGGAAAGAAAGGAAAGAGATTGAGAGTTTACAAGAAAGGTATATGGAGAGGAGTTAGCGAGAAAGTGTTTGATGGAGGTAGAGGGGAGGAGAGGGAGGGCGATGGAATTAACGAGATGGGAAGAAGAAAGGAGGGAGCTCTTTAAGGATAGAGGTATAGAAGACGAGACTGGAGTCAACTATGAAGAAGTAGAACAAAAGGATAGGGAAAGACAATTAATAGAAAGATGGGGGATGATTGAGGAATCAAAATATAATAAATGGTATAAGATGATAAAAAAGGAAGGAGTACCAAAGTATTTAGAAAAGGGATGGGGAGAGAAAAGATGGACCAGAATAGCAAGATTTAGATTGGGAAACGAGGTGCGGGCAGGTATGTATTGGGATAAGAAAGAGAACAGGAAGTGCAGAATCTGTGAATGGGAAGAGGAAACATGGGAGCATGTATGGGAAGGATGTAGGAGAGGAATGGAAGATAAAGGAAGCTGGCAAGAGAATGTGGTGAAGATTCTAGGGGAGGATGGTTTGGGGGAAGAGTGGATGAAGGAGTTAGAGGGTGCTAGGGGAGTAAATGAGAAAGAATGAAGGAATGGATGGAAAAAAATGGCAAAATGGAGTTACAAGAGAAGTGAAAGGAAAAGGAAACGGAAGTCGCTTAAATTAGAAGCGTAAAGATTTGTAAGTAATGGTTATGTAATAGCATAAGTAAATTAAGTTGCGTTTGTGTTATCGCTCTCTCTCTCTCTCTCTCTCTCGCTTGCACTCTCGCTTTCGATCGCTCGCTCACTCGTTCGCTAACACGTCCCAAATTGCGCTATCGTCAAAAAATAGAAATAAGGATATAGATATAAGATTTTCTGTAAATAGGTGTAAATAACTGTAAATAGTAAGGATGAGATTTTATAAAACATGTAGAAGGAAGTGTTGTAAGAAATGGAAGTCATGTAAACCCTTAGGGGACACATTATGAATAAAGAAGTTATAAAAAAATTTGAGACATCTTGAAAGTTGCATAAAATTACAATATTTGTAGACTCGTAGCGAGCCTTTGATATGATTTTTCGACTTGAAATTTTCAAGAAGCATTTTTGTGGATATTGAGAACAGATTTACAAACAAAAAATGTTCATTTTTTTTTAATTTATAGTTTTGAAGTAATTCCAAAAATGAGTGAAAATAACAAATTTCAGTCCAATAGCAGCTTTTCTCCGAACCTGAAGAATTTATGGCAGCTCAATTGAACTCAAAGTGCCTTATTGTTAGAGGCTTAGGGCTTCCAGATGCAGACTCGTCCAGAAAGCCCCCTGCTACAGCTACAGGCCCAAACCTGTAGCCAAAAGTTCATTGAAGACCGAGTAATAAAACTTTCCTTTTACGTTCTATAGTTTTAAATATCGGAACTATTTTAAAAAACACATTTTTTTACAAAAGACATTTTTATTCATATTATTTTTCATATATTAAGATTAGGATTATGTTATGCAAATAATCACTATCTGACTTTTTTTTCGCCTTTGAACAATTTTAGGTGATTCTTGTAGGATTTTTGGCCTGGACTTATTTGAAGGACAAAAATAATGTTGCAAAGTGTAATTTTCAAATAAAAAAATAAAAAATTTTCTCAGCAAAAAAAAAAGACTTTTTAGCAAATTAGTTCAACTTTTAATTAAGTAGTTGAATTTTCAACCAAAAATATGAATTTTGAGCTCAAATTATGAAGTTTCAACCTAACAAGTGAGTTTTTAACAAAGCAGTTGACCTCTTAACCTAGAAGGTTATTTTCCAACCAAAAAGATGAACACTTGACAAAAAAAAAAACAATAGTTGATATTAAAACTAAAAAATATTTTAATTTTGAATAAAAAATTGTTCAATTCATCTAAACAGACGTATTTGCAACAAAGTAATTGGATCAACGAAAAAAGATTTCAATTTTAAACCAACAAGTTGCAATCTTAATAGAAAAAGATGAAATTTACTACCAAAAGAGAAGAATTTTCAAACCAAAAAGACGAAATTTCAACATAATTCTTGTATTGTCAACCAAAAAATATCTTTCAGTCAAGAAAAAGAAATTGTGGATAAATTATGATTATGATATATTTAGGGCCTTTCAAAGCTTGGAATTAAATACATAATAAATTTTCGGAAATCTTTCAGTTTTTAACTATTTTTAATCTATTAAAAACTTTAAAATTCTTAAATGTCTTTTAAACTAACTCGAATTATCCGTAAAATTGTCTTAAAATCTTTGAGATTTACTTTCGACCATTTTGGATATGAACAAATTATTTTAAATTCTTCCACAAAACTTAAGAAATTAATTTTTATTTTTTCGAAACCTTTAAAAATTCTTAAACAGCTTTAAAATTTGTTGTTTTAAATCTTCGAAAATCTACATTTTGTTTTTAAGCTGAAATTTTTTCAAGTTGAAAATTATTGTCGTATCTTTTTGAAACTTCTATATGTCTCTTACACTTATTCGAATTCTTTCTAAAATTCTATTATCCTGTAAAACTAAAAAATAAAAAATCATATTAAATTTTACATGGAATCGTAGCAAACAAATTTTATCATCCAAAAATCTTTCAAAATCCTCAGAAAGTTGAAAAATTTCGGAATAATTCAAAGTTTTCCTACTTTTCATCAAAATCATCGAATTTTTTTTTTTAATTCGTCCAAAATCAAAGGTTAAATAATAATTAAGATATTCTAAGTTTTTGCCTATAACTTAATTTTTGCAAGTGTGAAAAAGTTCACAAATTATAGTGTGGTAGCAAAATGTCAAGAGCAGAATTATTTTGCAATATTAGAAGATATTCACAACTAAAATGTTCTCTTTCATCAATAATGCTTCATTGTTTAGAAACATTCAGAAATTATTTGCATCATCAAATTACTTATTTGGACATTTTGGTTTACTAAATTAAACATTAGGTTAAAACGTTAAGAACATTTGCCTTTATTATGAAAGAATCATTTACAATTTCTCGTTTTTCTTTGGCAAATAAATATTTAGAATTAAAGTTACTCATTCCACTTAAAGTCATACCAATCAGGTAGTCAACAACAATGATTGCGAGATTTTTTAGACATATCGTTACACCATTTTTTCGATATATATATATATATATATATATATATATATATATATATATATAATCACCTATATAATCGACCAACACAATTTGGATACTATAACCTTAAAGCACAAAGTTAAACCGTCCATTTGAGCCCTGTTAAAAGTTTCTAGAACGTCAGATTCGCGACCTGCATTGTTTCAAAACAAAAATATTGAAAAACACAATTTTCTCCAAAATTTTACAAGCTTAAGTTATACAAAAAATCTACAAGAAATACATATTCTTGTTCCGGGTACAGATAACAATTTTTTGTTATGATCGTCTGTAATAGCTAATAACTAATGCCTTTACGGTCGAAACAAATAATCTTCGACGGATTTTTTAAGTGAACTTTTGTCACAGCCTGGTACATTACTTCGATGAGCATTAACGTTTCTCAATAAATACTGCAGTTGTTCTTCATTCTGAGTAAGACGTTGATTGTATTCCGATATTAAATCTACTCCGCGTTCCGCGTTATCATTTGTGACTGGCAACCCGCGTATTACACAAGAAGCAACTTCGTAATCTTCCCTCGTTTTCCATGTTTCGGGATCGAAACTTAAGAAGTCTGAAGAAATACACAGTTTCTCGAATAATCTCGCGCTTTGGACAGTCACAAATTTACCTAGGGTTAATTCCTTGATATTTTGCGGATTATTTAAACATATTTGTAAACGCTTCTAAGGCAATTCCGTCCCCTCACGCTCCTTAATGGCTACTACAATTTTCCATTTACATTCTAGCGAGACATTTTTATCAAAAAAGGCTAAGCCTACTAGTTCTTCGCTTAGATGCCAAAGATGGCCTGCCAAATTTTTTAGTGCAACATTGCAAACTTTATCGTCCAAAGCAAGACAATCGATGAGGTTTTGTAGAAACGTAAGATCGTTGTTTGGAGCTGCTTCTGGTTTGTGTGCTTTAAACCAGGATCTTTGGTATGCAAGCACAATGAAAATACAAACTACTCGAAATCCATTTAATGCACTGTTAGTAAGAATAAACTCTCCGCGAAGTAAAAAGATTTTTATAGCGTAGATTGCTTTTCCCATCCATCTAGCATGATGAACTGCGCCAGGAGCTTTGAATTAAAAATTTCCAGAAGCTTTTTCTCCAAGAAATATAATTATCAACTCTAAAAGTTCATTGTAGTCTCCTCTTGGATGTGCTTTCTGCAATTAGAGAAATATTTGCAAGTCAAACACTATTATGAAATATCGTTTTTTTGTTATAAGAGTTAAAAACTTTTTCTAATTATTTCAAGCATTCAAAATTTTGTTAAAAAAAATTGTATGAGGTGAAGTTCTAAACGAAATTGTTCTTTTCAAAATTTGGTTAGAAGCGTCAGTAACAAAAGTTCGATCAAAAATAAAATGTTTTGAACAAATGCAGGTGAACTTTGCTTTATCTACAAAAGTTAGCCGATTCCAAGAATATCGTCCAAGAATTTTGTAAGTGGTGATGATTTTTTTAAGTTATAAAAAGTCGATTCTTTCAAGAAAAGCAAACATTTTTCGCTAATATTTTATTCAATTTGGCCTTGTAGCAGAGACAATTTTTCTGCATGAAATTGAATTTTTTCATTTTCCTCGCAAATAAAGAAAGATACAAAAAATATTTAGACATATTTAAAAAAAATGATTCAACCCGTTTTATAAGTGATGTACCTCTTATATAAGCCGAAATTTAACAATAAATAGGCAAGAAATATGGATTTTATTTTTAAAAATCGACCTTTGTACAACTTTTTAGACAAATTTCGAAGGACTAAGACCTGTTGTTTTATGCATGACGCCTTAAATAAAATATTAATTTTTTTATTACTGTGAAATATAAAATAAAAACGTAATGTTTGCAATAATGATCATACCTTTAAGCTGTTGAAGGCAAATTAAAGAATTATTTGCTTTTCGTTTTGAAGTGCTTGGCTTACTTCAGGATCACTTATGCCAGATTTAAAGTTGTTTACATTCAATGCTGGCCATGCTTCTTGAAATCGCTTGAAGAGCAGTACGTCCGGCCCAGACGTTGGTCCCATGCAATGGTCATGAACTGCTTTTAAGGGTAATTGATGAATATGATGACGACACGCTAAGTATAGTAAAGACCTTCCAAGTTTACGTTCCAAAATCGCGCACGTGCCATTGCTTGGTCCTGAATTGGAATTCCTAGTAACTCATGCACTACTGCACTCGTTACTAGAATTGGGATACAATCAGCTTTTTGACGTTTGCTGTGTAATTGCGGAAAAAGCTTCCCATCCCACTGAACAATTAATTTGGTCAATTTGGCATTTGCAACCTCAAAATTTGTTTTTGCATTCGCGGCAATATTTTCTCGGAGAGAAATGCGGTTTCTCCGTATAGTCTCTCTACTGACACATACGTTATCCAAGTCATGTCCTAAACTTGTCAAAACCGCAGATAAAATGCGTGCAGCTCTTCTGTCACTTATATTAGTCCTATCCAAATCCATACATAGATCTGCATTCATTAATTTAATTGTTTTCGCCTTGTTGTGATAAGTCTGAGAGCTAGTTTCAGCTATAACCGAAAAATCATTGTTCTTATCATCTTCTTTATCATCTTCACCTCCAGACCAAACATAATTATTTGGATCAGCAAGTAAACTCTCATAAGTATTCAAATAATCTGAAAGAAATTATTCTTTAGGAGTCAGAAGATTTGTTATTTTCTAATTAAATCTGCCATACCATGCACAACTACAAGATCACTTGTTTTTCGATGAATAATTATAGGAGAGTTAGGACATTAGGAGTTACAAAGTTTTCTTCGAAGTAGGTTGAAAGCTATCAAAATTTTCTATACAATGTGTTATATTTGTGCTCTTGCGTGCCGCAAACGATTAAAAAAAAATTAAAAATTGAGGTAAAATTCAGAAAAAAACTTTTTTAGGTCGCCATGTAAAAAATGCGCATTTCTAAAATCTAAAAATATTTTCAAATTTTACATTATTTTAGAAATTTTTTTCAGAACTTGTAAATAAAATATCTTTCAAAACGATTCAAATTTTTCCAAAGAGTTTCAGAAGATCCTGCAAAATTAAAAGAATTTCCCTAAAATTTTCCAGATTCTATTTTGATAATTTCGAAAATCTTTTTAAATCTTTCTAAATACTCACTTCTTAAAAATTCACAATCTTAAGAAAATATTTTTATTCTTTTGAAGCCTTTCACGATTCTTAAAAACCTTTTACATTTTTTGTTCGAAATCTGCAAAAATCTACATTTTGTTTTAAATTAGGTTGTAGGTATTGGTACCGAAATTTCGGTACAAATAGCCGGATTTTGTCAGTAAAGACACTTCGTTCAAATTATTTGAAATCATTCCAAGTTTTGAATCAATTTGGAATCTTTTCAAAACTCTTAAATATCTCTTCAAATTACTCGAATTTTTTCTACAAATAATAGGTGTTCAACTGTTATTTAGACATCAAAATTCAACAATTTCACTTACAAATTAAACATTCTTTAAATAGAACAGTTAAAATTGTGATGTTCAAAGTTTAAAAGTTTTGAAATTTAATGATTCAAGGCTTTATATTTCAAGCAATTCAGTTTTAAATTATTTAGTTTGGAATATTTGATTTAGAATCAATCGTCTTAAATTAACAGTCAAATATTGTTCAATATTAAATACTTATTACATTTCTCAATTTAAAAAATGTTGAATTGAATGGGTTAAAAATGTAATACTTTAGACTGGAAGAATATTTTGAATTCAATAAAAGTCTTTAATTATGAGTCTATCATTATGAAGTTATTTTTAAATTTTAAATAATTTATAAAGTTTCAATCGGTCGTTTGCACTCCTTCAACGACTGAGGCTTTCGAATGGAAACAGTTTAATTTTTAACGTTAAAATCTCGAAATTCTTCAATTTTGTCAGGTCAATTATTGTTCACTTTTCAATCATGACTCTTTAAAAAAATTGATGTTTTTTTAACAGAATAATGATATTGTTATCCAAATAATTAAATTTTCAACCAAACTGTGGATTTTTCATCAATATAGTAAATTTTCAGGTAAAAAAGTTAATTTTTAATCAAAATAACGAGTTTTCAACAAAGTAGTTCAACTTTCAATTAATCAGTTGCATTTTTAACAAAGAAAATCGATTTTCTACCAAAAAGACGAATTTTTAACAAAGTACATACATTTTCAACGAAATAGTTCAATTTTCAACTAAAAAAGATATATTTTAAACCAAAAATGGACTACATAGTTGAATTTTCAGTTGAAAAAATTAATTTTCAATGAAAGAAAAAAAATGTTTAACAAAATAGTTAAGTTTTCAACCAAGAAATGAATTTTCAAATAGAACTATGAATATTCAATTTAAAAAATAAATTTTTAAGAAAGTGTTTAAACTTTAGTCCAAATAGTTGAATTTTTTACCAAATAGTTGAATTTTTCACTAGAAAAGATCAGTTTTCAACCAAAAATCGAGTAGTTAAATTTTCAGTTAAAAAAATTAATTTTCAGCAAAAAAATAATTTTTTATAAAACAGTTGAATTTTCAAGTAAAAAAAAAATAATAATTTTCTATGAAACAGTTGAATTTTCAATTTCAAACCGAAATATTTCGGTTCAAGTATCAACTATTAGATTTTTCGGTGAGATTTCATTTTTTTTGGTTGAAATATCCACTGTTATAAAATTCTTCTATTTGTCTTCAAAATTCAACAATTTGATTGAAATTTGCGTTTTATAGAAAATTTATATTTTCGGCTCAAAAATTCAACAATAATTCAGCCGAAAATTTTACTATTTTCTTGAAAATTCATCTTTTTGGATCAAATCTAACTTTTTTTTATTTTAAATTAAAATCTTTTTTTTTTATTAAAACTAAATTTTTTTAACTGAAAATCGAAATATTTTGTTGAAAATTTAACTAATTGGTTGAAAATGAACTTTTTTGTTGAGAATTCATATTCTCTGGTTGAAAATTCAACCATTTTTGTCTAAATATTGATCTTTTTAAGTTTAAAATTTCATCCCTTTCATTGAAATTTTATGAAATTTGTTGAAAATTCGTCTTTTTTGGTAGAAAATTAATCTTTTTGCCGAAAATGCCATTGTTTTGTGAAAAATTTGTATTTTCGGATCAAAAATTCAACAATTTAGTAGAAAAATTTTTTTTTTGGTAAAAATTCAAATGTCTGGTTGAAAATTAATCTTTTTTAGTTGAAAATGCAACTGTTTTGTAGAAAAATTGTACTTTGGCTCGAAAATTTAAAAAATTTGTAGAAAATTTAACTATTTGATTGAAAATTCATGTATTTTGTTAAAAATTCTTTTTTTTTAGCAGAAAATAAATTTGTTGGTTAAAAATTCCAATGTTTTGTTAAAAATTAATCTTTTTTAGTTGAAAATTCAACTGTTTTGTAGAAAATTTTTATTTTCGTCGAGAAAATTTAACGATTTGGTTGAAAATTCATGTATTTTGTTGAAAATTCATCTTTTTTGGTACAAAATAAATTTCTTGTTTAAAAATTCAAATGTTTGGTTAAGAATTCATCTTTCTGGGTAGAAAATTCAACTATTTGTTACAAAATTTAACTCTTTCTTGAATTTTTTTATGGAAAATTAATTCTCTTTAATGAAAATTTAACTAATCCATTTCTAGTTAAATATTGATATATGGTATATTTGGTTAAAAATTCTTCTTTTCTAGTAAAAAATTAATAGTGCAATGGAAAATTAACTTGATATTGTAAGAAAATTTTCCAGTTTTCTAACCTAATATTTTCAAAGTTATGCAAATTGAACTTCAATGTTTATTTAAAATGTTATTCTTTACTCTATACAATATCAAAATTTATTTATGGCACTTAAATTTGATCCAAATTAATAGAATCCTATTAGAAAATCTAACTATTATTCATTAAATGTTGAAAATTCCGTAATTTTGTATGAAATGCAACTATTTGTAGCAAAATTCAACTGTTTTGTTGAAAATTCGTCTTATTGTTCACTTTTCAAGTCTCAAAGTACAATGTAATTTAAAAATAATTAATTTATTTGCGTTTAGATGTTTTATATCAATAATTTTCAACTTCAAACACTTTTAATTATTAATTTTTCAAGTCTTCAAGACTGCATTATAAAATTCTTTGAATTAAAATTATAAATGTACGCTAAAAAAATAGAAATATTAAATATATGAAATAGAATATTTTCGAATTACGCATTGTTAACCTAAAGATTATTATCATAATCCCCATTTTTCCCGGTCCAGCGGCCACCCTGACTAAGGAATCATTATAGAACATACGGTCTTATACTCGTCACCTGCACTGTATCCTTGAAAAATATAATATGCAACAGAACTTACTTTCGATTTCTTCTTCGACCGCTTCATCTTTTCCGAGATTCGATGTGTCAATTGGAAAAACTAAGAATCCACGACGACCTTTCTCGCGTTGAGCCCGTAGGAATGCTTTATCTTCTTCATATGAGAGATCTGCTAGAGCCCTTACATGCGCAATGTCGAACAGGTACTCGAGATCGTCTTTAAATTCTAGTTATTTGAAGAATTGAGCTTCAGTTTTAGTTTGTGGCCTTGAATTCATGTTCAATTTTAACCACTTTTCATTTAAACGCTCTATTCTCTTTATAATATCTCTTTTATTCCCAACTGGAATGCCATCTTCGTTCCAAAATGCATTACACTTTTCAGCAGTACGTGTAGAACTGTCACGCATAGTTTGTTTTAATAGATTTTTATGGTGAAAAAAACTTGTAGCACCTCTTTTTTGGAAGATAACTTTTGACTGCAGAAATGTTCACGTGTGTCCCCCAGGAAATTAATTTCCGTATTTTGGCGCATTTTCGCCATAATTGACAGCAGTGCACTTCTTTAATTATGCCTCGAACTGTTTATTTCTAGAGTTTACGACTGACTGAAGCCAACTGCCAAATGCCTTGCAACTGACCGTAGTTACCAATAAGCCATGCAATAAAGTCGGGATGACATTTGGCGAGAGTTGACACGTCAGTAGAACGAGACTGCAGATCAGATGGATTTATGCGACGGACGGGCACTTCTATGAAGTGCCCGTTCTCTTAGAAGTACCTAATATAATTTTCAATTCAAAACATCCCTTAAATATATTATGAAAATTTCTTTTGATATTATTTTTATCAGTTACACTTTTTATCATCATACATTTTTTATTAAGTCGCCCAATATTTTATTTGTATAAATTCTTGGAATTTATAATTTTTAATTCAATTAAAAAAGTTATGAAAGCTTTAAAAAATCAACAATATTTTATTTGTATACATTAATAGAATTTGAATGAATTTATAATCGTGCAAAATAATTTTTCAAAATAATTATTTAATAATTAAATATTAATAATATAAAAACCACACCTTGAAAAGTTACTTTAAATATCATTATTAAGGATTAAAACAATTTGCAATATAGAATTTCATTTCAATACCCAAATAATTGTGAAAATTAAGTACAATTTTTGTTATTTTCAAATTATCTACTGAAGGCTATAACTTGGTAACAATCGTGTACTCAGAAGGAAAGTAGGTATCAGGTAAGCACCTGTGCACAAAGGGAAGCGCCCGTACACAAAGGGCGTGACACTTCAATGGGAGAAGTCACTGAGTTGAATGGCAGAGTAATAACACTAAAACTTTCGTTTGGGTCAAATCTCAGGGCTCGCTTCAGGTTCTCTTGAAACTTTTCTATTTTAATTTGTACATCAAGAGAAAACTTCAAAATAGTCCACAACGTACTGAAGATCATTTTATTTCAAAATGAAAAAATATGTATATTTTTGGCCAACCCTAATGTATATTATAGACTAGGGTAGGGATCCTTATTTAAATAAAAAAAAAAAAATTTATTTTAGCAAGCTTTTGGTACCATGGTTCAGTGTGCGCAGTGTTTGCAAAGTGATTTTTAATTTATGAACAGGGTTTGCCAGAGACTTTCCTATTTTAATTTCCCTGACTTTTCCCTGACCTTTTTTCAACAATCCCTGACTTTTCGACATACCTACAGCAAACTCTAAACCCAAAAAGAACTTTGACAAAACATAAAATACATGAATAAAATGAAAAATAAAACCGAGATACACAAATTCATCAGCAAAGATAAAATTAACTCAAATTTAAAAAAAAATTCCCTGACCCATTTTTAAAATTCACTGAAATTTCACTGATTTCCCTGACGATTTTTTTGTTCCCTGACTTTTCAAGGATTTCAAGGTCTGTGGCAACCCTGATGAAGGTTCTCTGAGAAGTTTTGACAATTAAGTTTATGTGACTTTACGAGTTGTTTTTTTGTAACTCGAGAGAAAAAGATTCATGATAATTTTTGTAATTTATTAATGATAAATTGTCACACACTAACGTTTTATAATATTTGAATGTCCTTCGATTCACTGTTGCGATTAATCGGAGAAAAAGAACAACACATTTTTTGACGGTACCAACATGTAACGCATCCGTAAGGGATAAGAAAAAAATTAAAGAGGTTTTAAATGAAAAAAGGGAATATATATATATATATATATATATGTATGTATGTATATATTACGGACTGACGGAGACTTATGGTGGCTACGCTGTCGAGGATGTTCGAGAGTTGGAGTTGATCCGTGTTGCGTTTGGCTGACTCTGCTACGTGCTGCCTACCCTCTCAAGTGCGAGTGTGATGGAGAGAGGGAGTGAAAACTGCGCTGTTGTGACGTCATTAGAAGATGTTGGCTGATTGCTCCAAAGTTTTCTCTCCATGGACAAAAAATCTCCTGAATATGGCACCATGTCACTTGTTGAATTTTTAGGTTGTTATTTTACTCATTAGCGAGGGAGTGGAAAACCTCTCGCTAATTGTGCCTGGAGTTTACGAGGAAGTTGCTGATGGTTAATGCCCGATCGTCGTTCGTGTGGATAAACAATGCGTGGTTCGACTCAGTGTATGGGATTTTTAAAAAAGAAAATGTGCATCTCTTCAGTGAGCACTGCTTCAATAAGAATTTTGTCACACGTTTCTTATAAACCAGGCATGCTGTGACTTCAGGAACCAGCGGTAGAGGTTGATTTCCGTGGTTGAGTTTCCGGCGTCCTTTTCAGCGTCGGGGTCACCAGTATGGGAAGTCGTACTATAGATGTTTGATATACATTCCCATTGCCATGAATTCACCCTGGTACTTCACAAGTAGAAAGGAAACACATTAGATTACAAATGATTCAATTAACACTTTATCGAACCTGTGAGACGGGTAGGTCAAGAATGCCGTGCGCCGTGCACGTAGCACGGAGAGTGAGTCGAAAGACTCATCGCGCAAGCGCGGAAAACATGGTTTCGAACAGCAGCGTAGCGGCGACTGGTCGCTCCCCACAATAATATTCACTTTTACCGTCGGCTATCGCCTTTAAACTTTTATACACACTTCAAAAATCGGTGTCTGCAGAGCGAAAACCCTTTTGGAATTTAATCACTTAAACAGTAGCAATTATCTCTATTCAATGTTAATGGTGTTTATTATAAACAATACAATGCCCTAATTATCCTAATAATTTCTTACTCAAATTTAATAATATTGATATAAATCAGGTAAAGAGTGCTCTCTTGGACGCCTCTCTGAGTATGCTCGAGAGAAAAAGGGTGCTAAATTTTATTATGGACCATTGAATATCCTTCAGTTTGTAAAAATAATCTCAGGGCTTGCTTTTCAGGCTTAGCCACTTTCTTAACCAGATAGGGGAGTAGACTCCCCCCTGCTTTATAAGAAGCTAAGATTGTAACGAACAAGTTGTAAATTACAGGATCTAACTCCGTCGACCAGTGTACACTGTTGACCATGCTCTGCTCTTCAGTTAGGCTAGAGTAATTTATATACGACAATACTTCACTTTCGTGTTGGTACTCTGCCAAAATAAAATAATCTAAATTTTTAGAGTCGACTTTTCAGCCTCCTTTAGAATTCGGTAAATATCCGTAAAATTTTCAATCATAAAATGCCCTTAAGGATTTCGCTCTTGGTGTTTAAGAATCGTTCCCGTAGGAAGAAGAAAGCTAAAGTCTCAAATAGCACTCGCAACAGTTTTCAGAAATAGGGGCCTCTTGTGAACTAGATTAGGAAGCTGACTTCCGTGAGCTCCAAGAGGATCTTTCCTTTAAGGAGAAAGATTGTGGACTTAGGTTTTTAAGTCTAAGAGCTCAATATTTCCCAAGTTCTTGGAGAGAAGTACATAACAAGAGAGAATATAATTCTCCGGCTTCTCCTCAGGTACTCCCCAAGATCTTTTGCGTTTGCTACGCGACACCCCAACTGCCCTTTTCGGGCCGCGTATCAGTTTTTATGGACCGCGTTCCAGTTCCAACTCCCACTACTCCCGAGAGCATTTTAGTGGAAGGCTGTGGATTCTGCGCTCTTTCACTGCCCTTAAATGATGCAACTTTCTGAGTTATTTGAAAATACGTATGGAGTTTCGCCTAGGAGAAGGCTCTTTGCTGTAACCCGCTGGTTACAATAT
>CAKNYM010043150.1:12421-32228 GCA_932195095.1 Andricus curvator | reverse complement strand
ATATATATATATATATATATATATATATATATATATATATATTTAGGTTTCGATTCCTTGGGAATATAACCGAAGGGCCTATGACAAAGCCACCGAACGCGTCCTCGGGTTGCGGATAGAGGGTCCCTGTACCAAGGGTTTCTGCTGAATATGGTTACAATAATTAATAAGCAGTCGCGGACAATTTTCCAGGGATGGTCCCGAAGGAATAACTCCTAAGCGAAGGCGTAACAACCGTGCCGAAAGCTGAATGGCACCTGGGTTAGGTGTCTCAAACGGTGACTCTGGGATACCGGGCGACCTCTCAGAGTATCAGCCTTATCCTTGCACGCGGGGCTCTACAAGGATGGACTAACCCTTTCCCTAGCTGCTCGTGGGAACAACAATGAAACCACCAAAACACCAAAATGTTGTAGATGCGGTTCAAGACAATCGAACGCGCAGAGCACCCGACAATGGGTCGGCAAACATTGCCGAACAGCCTAGAGTTCGGCGTGCTGAAAATAATTTAGATTCAAACACGACGACGAACCGGCGAAACGCCCACATTCAGTGGACGGATCAACTCAAGGATGACTTGTTAGACTGCTACGATGCCAGCATTATCCCTGTTCACCGAGGCTTTATGGCGCATATGCACACTCTGTGGTGCCAGAAACACCCAGAGCTTCAGCACGTTTCGCATCAGTCTTTGCGAAATCAAGCCCAACCGCTGCTTTATGAAGCTGGAGACGAAATGAGGAAGCGACAAGAAGGAACATTAACATGCAAGTTCCTCCTAAGCCCCAAGATCTGGCTGAAATGGATGCCATCCTTCGTGGAGATATCTCGCAAGAGTCCGACCTCTGGACCATAAATTGCTCAGTTTATGGTGCTGCGAGAGCTTTGGCTGATTCAAATCGGAGGCTGAAACCGACGATGGATCAAAAGACCAAAAGACGCTTGCATCAACTGAACAAGAAGATTGGATGGGCAAGACAGAATGCGTCCCGTGTTCAATGTGTGATTGACTACATAACATCTGGTGGACCGTTTACGGAAAGGGTTCGAAAGTTCGCCCAAGAACTAAGGATCTTGAATCACACACTAAACAATTCAAAGCTTCGGACAATCAAGCAGCATATTGTTGACAAAATGCGGCTGTTATCTGACGCAAGGAGGAGAATACAGAAGAGGGAGAGATGGATCAGGGAGAATCAACAGTTTCTCGCTGACCCATCGCGCCTCATCAGCGATCTACCTGTTTCTACCTACTTTCTACCTGTTTTTCTACCTGTTTCTACCTGTTTTTCTACCTGTTTCTACCTGTTTCTGTAAAAATCCACCCAAGCCCAAGGAGGTAGAGACTTTTTGGAGAGAGGTGTACAAGATCCCGAAAACACTAGAGTTGAAAGAAGATACTGACAATATCCGCATCAAGGAGTTTTGCGACCTCATAAAATCTGAGGAGGAATGTCCATCAATCACTGCCGAAGAAGTGAAAAAAGCACTTGGAGGCACGAAAAACTTTTCCGCTGCTGGACCAGATTGTATCAAGAACTTTTGGTGGAAGAAGTTTACTTCTACACACCAACATTTGGCCCGCATATTTACCTCATATTTAAAGTTGGAGATGCCCATTCCGCAGTGGCTGGTGTTAGGACGCACTATACGCCTGCCAAAAAAAGGCAACTTGTCCAACCCAGAGAATTACAGGCCAATAACAATAATTTTAATTATAATAATAATTTTTCGACGAATTGAGCCTGTATGGTGAGAGATGTACGAACAACGTGGCACGAAAAAAGGTGTAGCAGGCTGTCGAGAGAATCTGCTAATTGACAGGTGTGTCTGTAAAGACGCTGCAGCCCATCAGCGCGTCCTGTCAATGACCTGGATTGATTACCGGAAAGCTTTCGATTCAACCTCTCATAGACTTATCATCTGTCTGTTGGAAAGCTTGAAGGTACATCCACACATAGTGAGATGCATAGAGAGATTGATGCCTCTTTGGAAAACTAGATTTACTATCTCATCTAGAAATTATCGTGTGACAACGAACAACGTCACCTTCCAGAGGAGCGTCTTTCAAGGTGATACCATGAGCCCTTTGCTTTTTTGCATCACACTTCTGCTTCTATCTCTCGCACTACGAAATTCTCCTGGATACCTCTGTGGCGACACTAATCAGCACGAGCATAAGGTCACTCATGTATTTTATATGGATGACCTGAAGATCTATGCCTCTGGTAAAAGCAAACTTCAAACTGCTATAAATATTGTCAAGAACTACACAGGAGAGATTGAGATGGACTTTGGCTTGGACAACTGTGCCAAAATTCATCTGAAGAAAGGAAAAATTACTGGCGTTCCCAAGGACCCTGAGCTAGTGGATATAAGTGTTATCAGACATCTTAATACTGGAGAGACCTACACATAACTGGGCGTGCCTCAAAACCGCATTCAGGACGTAACATCAGTGAAGGAATCTCTGCGAAGCAGATACAAGCATCTTCTTCGATAGATTTGGTCTTCCAATCTGTCGGCGTTGAACAAGGTATCTGCGACTAACATGCTTGCCGTCCCGGTTTTACTCTACTCGTTTGGGGTAGTTCAATGGACGAAGAACGAGCTTAAGGCCCTTGATGTCATTACACGTAAGATCATGCATATGCATAAAAGCTTGCATATCAATTCGTCAGTTCCGCGATTATATATTTCATGCCGTCAAGGCGGAGGCGGACTTCTGAATCTCCAGTGTCTTCATAGCCGGATTGTTCTAAGTACAGCTTACATCGTTGCGAATGGCAGAGATCCTCTCCTAAAGATGGTCAGGAACCACGAGATGATTGGTGAAGGAGCGTTCCTTTACAAAGCCGCGGAGCAAGCGGCCGAGACCCTTGGCCTGAATTTTAACATCAGAAGTGAGGAGAGTGCATTACTTCATCTGGATGCTTCACTTCTAAAAACCAAAGTGAAGAAAGCAGAGTTTGAAAATTTTCACCAAGAGCTAGTCGACAAGAAAATGCACGGAAACTTTCACAGAAATGTAGAAAAACAGTCCTTGTCGAAGGAGCAAACTTTTGCTTTCCTTAAATCATCAGGGCTTAATTCAGGTGCAGAGGGTTTTATTTTCGCATGCCAGGACGGTGTCATTTGCACCTTAGGATACCGTGAGCGCATTTTATGTTAAGAAGTTCCCAGTGATAGGTGTAGAGCGTGTCATGCACACGCTGAGTACCTAGAACATATACTATCAGGGTGTCCGACCCACGCGGGAACGACGTATATCTTCAGACATAATGCGGCCCTAAGAGTGCTTTATTACCATCTTTGTCGCTCTTACGGCGTTGGCCGCGACCCTGCCCTGCCGAACGCTCCAAGGGAGATAGAGTCGATTGTCCGAAACGAGAAGTGCCAAATTTTCTGGAACTACGATTTTCGGGCAGCAGTCTCCGTTGCGCACTGGAGGCCTGAGATTGTTCTCCAAGACTTCGAGAAACGAACTATATTCGTAATCGAATTCTCGGCTCCGTCCGAATACAACATCACTGCAAAGGAGAAAGAAAAAGAGGAGAGGTATCAAGACCTTAAAAGAGAGCTACAACGACTGTACCCAAAATATTCGGTACAAGTAACTGACCTTGTGATAGGTGCTCTCGGAGGTGCGAAACTATCACTGGTTCGTAACCTTAAAGCCATACCCGCGTGCCAAAAATATGCCAGGGCACTTGCGAGATGGATGCAGAAAGCTGTCATCCTTGGGTCGCTTCGTTTCCTCAAGACACAAGAGGGTTTCGCCGGCCTGTCATTGTGATTTCGTCGTTGCCTATGACCACCCATCTCACGGTTGTGAGACGTGGCCGTGGGTGTGATTTACCGCGGTGCTACTGGGGGCTATTGACATTTTTTGGATGGCAGTTGCTCTTAGTGGGACTCTGCGGTGGTTGTTTAACTTTTTTTTTAAATTATATATATACACAGGCCTGGGACACCCTGTATATCGAGGAAAACTTAATGGCATCCCTGAAGACCCTGAGCTCATCCACAGCAGCGCTAACGCTATACGACACCTTAGCGCTAGAGAGACCTATACAACCCTGGGCTTGTCACAGAACAGCATTCAGGACGTGACATCTATAAAGGGTACTCTCCGAAGCGGATACAAACATCTCATCCGGCAGATTTGGTCTTTCGAACTGTCGGCGAGGAACAAAGTATCTGCAACGAACATACATGCCGTACCGGTAGCACTCTATTCATTTGGAGTGGTTCCATGGACGAAGGACGGGCTCAGATCCCTTGATATCAGGTCAGGAAAGGTTATGCACATGAACAAAAGCATGCACCTTAAGTCTTCTGTCCCGCGACTCTACATCTCACGCCGTCAAGATGGTCGCGGAATACTGAATATTGAATGTCTTCACAACAGGACTATTCTAGGTACAGCACAGTCGGCCATGACTTCAATATCAGAGGTGAGCAAAATGAATCAAATCTTATCCATCTCGTGTACTCACTCCTGAAGGAACGGATTGAAAAAGCACAGGAAAAAAACTTCCGCGAACAGCTCCTCGACAAGAAGATGCACGGCATGTTCCACAGAAATGTGGAGGATCAGTCGATGTCGTATGAGCTAACGTTTGCTTTCCTTAAATCACCCGGATTGAAGTCAGGCACAGAGGGTTTCACTTTCGCATGTCAAGACGGTGTCATTTCCACTCTATCATACCGTCGCCACATTTTAAGCCAATACATTCCCGCTGATGGCTGTAGAGCGTGTAATGCATACTCTGAGTATCTGGACACATACTATCTAGAATTTTTAAGGAAAAACCTTATATAATCGACTTCTTCCAGACCATTTATTAAAATTATTGTACACAAAAATGACGTTTCGGAATCAGACCGATTCCCTCATCAGATTATCTTTAATATTTCGCAGATAGTCGGTTAATATTTTGAAATATAAACAGTAGGCACGCTCTGTCACCTACATAGATTCAAATTTTGATTTTTTAATTCTTAACAAAACTATTATATAAATTTTTCAACTACGAATAATCAACATATTAATTAAAATTCTACATATTTTCATCACTAAGGTCCTAATTACTTTAAAATGAGCACTATAGTTATATTGAGAATTACTATTTTAATACATTTTTTGAGAGAAAAGTTTCCCCGATTTCACCTACTGTTTATATTTCAAAATATTAACCGACTATCTGCGAAATATTAAAGATAATCTGATGAGGAAATCGGTCTGATTCCGAAACGTCATTTTTGTGTACAATAATTTTAATAAATGGTCTGGAAGTAGTCGATTAAATAAGGTTTTTCCTTAAAAATTCTAAATTGTTATTCCCCGACGTTAAATCAAGAATATTTACATCACGAAAATTCTTTTCATAACATACTATCTAGTTTTCCAACCCATGCGGGAACGACTTACATCCAAAGGCACAATGTGGCACTAAAAGTGATTTATTACCATCTCTGTCACTCTCACGGCATTAGCCCTAATACCACTCCGCTGAACGCTCCATAGTTCTAGAAAATTTGGCACTTCTCGTTTTGGACAATTGACTCTATCTCCCTCGGCGCATTCGGCAGGGCAGAGTCGCGGCAACACCGTAAGAGCGACAAAGATGGTAATGAAGCACTGTTAGGGCCGCATTATGTCTGTAGATATACGTCGTTCCCGCGTGAGTGGGACACCCGGATAGTATGTGTTCTAGGTGCTCAGCGTGTGTATGACATGCTTTGCACCTATCCCTGGGAACTTCTTGACATAAAATTCGGTCACGGTATACTATGGTGGAAATGAGACCGTCCTGGAATGCGAAAATGAAACCCTCTGTACCTGAATTAAGCCCTGATGATCTGAGGAAAGTAAAAGTTTACTCCTTCGACAAGAACTGCTTTCTAGCTCTGCTTTCTTTACTTCGGTTTTTAGAAGTGAAGCATCTAGATGAAGTAATGCACTTTCCTCATTTCTGATGTTAAAATCCAGGCCAAGGGTCTCGGCCGCCTGCTCTGCGGCTTTGTAAAGGAACGCTCCTTTGCCAATCATCTCGTGTTTCCTGACCATTTTTAGGAGAGGATCTCTGCCATTTTCAACGCTGTAAGCTGTGCTTAGAACAATTCGGTTATGAAGACATTGGAGATCCAGAAGTCCGCGTCCGCCTTGAAGGCGTGAGATGTATTATCACGGAACGGACGAATTGATAGGCAAGCTTTTATGCATATCCATGACCTTACGTGTGGTGATATCAAGGGCCGTAAGTTCGTTCTTCGTCCATTGAACCACCCCAAAAGAGTAGAGTAAAACCGGGACGGTACAGTAGAACCGCGGTAAATCACACTTAATGCCACGTCTCACGACCGTGCGATGGGTGGCACGATGAAATTACGAAGACAAGCCAGCGAAATTCTCGTGCGTCTTGAGGACACGAAGCGAATCAAGGTTGACAGCTTTCTGCATCCATCTCGCAAGTACCTTGGCATATTTTTGGCACGCGGGTATGGCTTTCAGTTTAGGAACCAGTGATAGTTTCGCACCTCCGAGAGCACCGATCAAAAGGAGAATTACTTTAACCGCTTATATATGGATGTATATAGATAGATTGCATATAGAGCTTTTTTCTTATTTGACCACCCCCCAACCCCTTACATAACGCTTTTTCTATAGTGTTCGTATGTAACTTTAACATTAGCGTAACGCTCGAGGTGCCCCCACCCCCTAAAAGCGTCACGTATTTTTTGAACAAGCCCTTTGTATAAAAAATGACGGACAAATGAAACACAATATATTGTATAATTTAAATAATAAAATAAAAAAAGAAGATGCGTTAATCGAAAAAAAAATTGTAAACCGATATTAATTTAAAATAGAAATTAAATACCAAAAAATAATGAAAGTAGGGGTGAATGTTAAGATAAGAAGATCATAATTTATTCCTTTATATTTTTTCAATGATTTCTTTCTTTTGATTGGGTTCATTTTTAAACAATTTAACTCTTTAAAACATTTATTTTTTGAACCCTAATAGGTCATGTATTTCTGAAGGTTCAATTAAAATTCAAAATAACATAGGATATTACATTTCAATTGAACCGACAGAAGCGTTAATCATCGCCGCACCATAAACTGAGCAATTGATGGTCCATAGGTCGGACTCTTGCGAGATATCTCTACCAAGGGAGGCATCCATTTCAACCAGATCTTGGGGCTTAGGAGGGACTTGCATGTTAATGTTCCTCCTTATACTGAAATGGCGATCATCTCGCAGAAGGTGCCTGCTTTCTGCGGTTGGTCTTAATGTCGCTTCCTCATCTTCGTCTGCAGCTTGATCAAGCAGCGGTTGGGGAAGCGCTCCGCGTACATATCCATTTTTTCGGAGGTTGTCGGCTTGATTTCGCAAAGACTGATGCGAAACGTGCTGCAGCTCTGGGTGTTTCTGGCACCACGGGGTGTGCATACGCGCCATAAAGCCTCTGTGAGCAGAGATAATACTGGCATCGTAGCAGTATGGCAAGTCATCCTTGAGTTGATTCGTTCCACTGAATGTGGACGTTTCGCGGGTTCGTCGTCGTGTTTCCATCTAAATTATTTTCAGCACCCCGAACTCTATGGTGATCGCCACTGTTTGCCGACCGATTGTCGGGTGCTCTGCGCGTTCGATCGTTTTGAACCGCATCTACAACTTTTTGGTGGCTTGGTGGTGTTATTCTTGTTCCCAGGAGCAGCTAGGGAAAGGGTTCATCCATCCCTGTAGTCCCCGCATGCAAGGATAAGGCTACATACTCTGAGAGGTCGCCCGATATGCCAGAGTCACCGTTCAAGACCTATCGCCGAGGTGCCATTCAGCTTTTGGCACGGTTGTTACGCCTCCGCTTAGGGGTTATTCCTTCGGGACCATCCCTGGACAATTGTCCGCGACTGCTTAATGATTATTATAACCATATTCATATCCCGTTATCCGCAACCCGAGGACGCGTTCAGTGGCGTTGTCATAGGCCCTTCGGTTTGATTCCAGAGGAATCGGAACCTAAACCGAAAAAATATATGTATATAGTCAGTTCGAATCGGATTTCGAATCGAAGAACTGACAGCTTTGAAATTCGATTTGGAAGACTTTCGAACTGTCCTTTTCGAACCGGTTTATTTCGATTTGAACTGAACCATTAGAAAGTCGATTCGAAAGACTTTCGAATTACCGAATTCGAATCGGTTTCCTTTCGATTCAAACTACCGGTATCGAAATTCGATTCGGAAGACTTTAGTATTGCCAAATTCGAAACGTTTTTTTCCCTCGCTTAGAACCGAGGGCGTCGAAATTTCGATTCGGGAGACTTTCGAACTGCCGAATTCGAATCGTTTTTTCCCCGATTCGACGCACCTTAAATTATACATCAGTTCGGTTCGAATCACTTTTCACAGTCCTAACTTTAAATTAACGACCTCGAAGACCTGTATGTATCAACTTCGAAGCAAATCTGCCTGAGTTTCGAAATTATGTTCGCCATATTGGATCTTTCATTTTCATTTCAACATATTGACATTAAATTTAAAATCAGTGACCTCGAAAAACCCACTGTGCCAAGTTACATACGAATCAGACGATATCTTGAAATTTGGCGAGCTATCGAAATTTTCAGTTACAGAAGTCACGGGTTCTTCACTTGTTTTAAATTCCCTTGATTGAGAAAATGAAAGACCTTTAGTTCTATGCTTGCCGCTATATGAAAATCTATTCTCACAATAGAAATTATCTTTTATGAGATTTAGCATTGGCGATTTTCGGTTGAAGTATGCGGCAGGTTTGTAATTATTATCATTTTTATTATTCATTAATGTTATTATACATGTATAATAACATTAATGAATAATATAAATGATAATAATTGCATACCTGCCGTATACTTTAACCGAACCTACCTGTTGCGAATGATAGACATCTGAGTGACAGGTGGGTGGTCTACGAGGGTGACACATGGAGCCTCGAAGAAGGGATGACATGTGGTGTCCCTCAGGGATCGCGGATAGGTCTGTTCGTCTGGAACGTCACGCAGGGCGACTTCATGCGCATGGACCTGCCAGCGGGTACGACGATCATCGGCTTTGCGGATGACGCACTTGTTGTGTGTACCGCTGATGAACCGAGGATCCTGGAGCTGAGGATCAACGAGAGTTTGAGGCGAGTGAAGCGCTGGCTGGATGCCAGAGGCCTAGAACTGACCCTGGAAAAAACCGAGGCGCTGCTCGTCATGGAAAGGAGATCCTTCTACCTACCGAAGATTGTACTGGGCGGACTCGAAGTCGCGTGGGGCAAGAGCCTAAAGTACCTGGGAGTGTGGCTGGATAAGAGGTTGAACTTTCGGGAACACCTCAAAATCGCAGCCACCAAAGCCATACAATGTGGGCGTAATGTATATCGGATTATGCCTAATATTGGCGGACCCAGGGAGACGAAAAGAAGGCTAGTAGCAAGCGAGGTTTCATCGAAGCTGTTTCTTCGCAGCTCCAGTGTGGGCCTCGACCCTCGAGAACCGCTCTATCACGCAAATTCTGTCTTCAGCCCAGAGAGGAGTAGCGCTGAGAGTAATCTCAGAAAAGTAAAGTAAAGCTCTTTTAAAAACGTTTGGAAAACACTCTTATAAAAGATAAATTGATCAACTTTAGCAGAAGTTATGATTAATTGAATAACGGCGCGCGAATTAAAATGTTGAAAATTCGAGCCCCTTTATGTTGACAACCCATCTTTCTGTAGGTCCATCAATCGAAGACAACAAATTTTTAGGCGGGTACGCTTGACAAATTTCCCCCATGTGTCATTTCAAATTAAGCTTTGAATTCGACATTCGTAAATTTTTCATTATAAAGTTGTTAATTATAATATATTGTTGTGAAAGGATGCTTTTTAAACTCCAAACTTCGTTTCGAGATTGACATAGATGACATGAGATGTTTCACATTAAAAAAATAAATAAATTTCAATGGTTTCATTTCTCAAATTAAAAAATGATATTCTTTAAAGATATATATTTCAAAGATATGTGAAAAGTGCTATTTTAATATCATACTGCTACACAATTTTTACGTGTAATAAGGACACAGAATTTGTAACGTTTCGTTTTACCCTACCTACGTTTTCGCCCCACCGGACGCTTCAGCCTAGTCAGGGTTGCGGAGTTGAGACAGGTTTTACGAGTAAACGAGACGGTCGGTTAGATTTAGACAAAAGTAAACTACACCAGAGACTCGCTATTTGAACGCGCGATCGGACGCGTTATATGAATTCCTAGAATTGCTGGTCCCTACAGTTTCTCAGGGGCGGAGCGAGAGATGGTTGTGACTCCGCCTCTGAAGGGACGCATGCACTATAGTACTATACTACTCAGTCAAGTAGATTGCGCAATATTATGGGAACGGTACAGGCGGCCCTGCCTGTTTACGTTTCGCTGTACGCGTTATATGAACAAGGCCATTTTCAGGCAACCCCCGAGATTGTTCATCTATCGAGTCTCTGGTGTATATATATTTCTCCTATTTGATACAATGCTAATGTGTGTGTGTGTGTGGTGAACGTGTGGTTTGCGTATTTGCGAGTGGTGTGTGTTGATATTTACAATGTTAATTGTGTGTGTATTGCGAAGAACGCAGCTAACAGAAAAAGAGTGTTGGTGTCTTGAAATAATTTGGTATATATTAACGAAATAAGCACGTCCTGTAGAGTACTGTTTCGGCCCTGGGTTCGGAGTAGAAGTCACCCGGCTGCCCCTCTACGCTCTTTTCTGAAATGAGACGTGACAGACGTTGTAGGAAAAAAAGTTAGCGGGGCTCGCTAGATCTATTTCAGATGGGGGAAGTCGTAGCCCAAGGCTCCCTCCCTACGGACAGGTTCAGGTCAGGTCAGGTACGGAATGGGGGCGTCAGCCCCGAACCTCGGGGGGGGGAGAAGGTTAATTTTTTTTGCCCAGTTGCGGTCCTGGAGGTAAATGGTGTCACCGAGTGTGAGCCGGTAGGGGGGGGGGGCGTGATGGACGGGGTGTTGCCGGGAGTAGGTCGGTCAGGGGCACCTGACGCCGATGTACTCGTACCTCGAAGAGCGATCACAGGAGCCTCTGTCGGCCGCTGATCGATTCGGTCCCCAGGAGCTGACGGGTGATGGGGGTGTTGCCGAGAGTAGGCCGGTCAGGGGCACCTGACGCAGACGTACTCGTGCCTCGAAGAACGGCCACAGGAGCGCCTGTCGGCCGCCGATCGAGTCGGTCCCCGGGAAGCAGGTTAGGATGTCACTTGGAGGCGTGGAGGGTCACCTGGTCGCTTTCCAGGACAGTCCGGCGACCAGAGGAGTTCCCCACGTGAGAGATCTCCGATGGGACTCGGTTCACCGCACCCGGCGAACTGCCGTTTTCGCGTCGCGAGGTCGGGTGTAATGCCTCGACCGCGCGACGCGCCGGCGAGCTACATGGCTATACGTGGAGGGGGTGTGCCGCGCCCGTCCAGTAGGTGTGCTTTATGCGCACCGTGTGACGTTACTTCACAAATTCAAGATATGAATTCTCGAACTCCGTGATTTTTTTTCATGGCCGCGGCAATGAAAATGAATCACCGCGTGCATGATTTTATTTCTCGTTGTTTGTGACTTGAAATCTCCGACTTTGTGAAATAATATCATGTTATGATCCGTGCTTTAAAGTCTCGTACTCTATGATCTAATAGCATAGAATTCGAGACCTGTCATGCAAAGGGGCATGGCCTACTGCCTGAAACTTCAACACCGTTGTTTTAAAAGCAAGGGTTCCGAGATCTTAGTTCTTGCGCCGAAGCGTGACTTTGTATTACGGATTTCCGACTACTTATATCACTAAGCTATAAAGTAATAAAATCACGGATACGTCCGAGATCGAAAATCACAAATCCGTTCTTTTGTTTAAAAGAACATTTTTCTGATGCTTTATAAAAAAAAATGAAAAATTATACACAATTTTCGTTAAAATTTTATTACATCATATATAATTAACATTTTTAGGTACTAGAAGCTAAATAAATACATCTACGTTTCAGTTTGTTAGAAAAAAACCCGTCAATTCTATAGTGGTGGACGCAGTTGAAAGATACTTGAATTTTCAGTAAGTTTTAAAAATAATCTTTGCTTTATTAAACAGGAAGATCATGTACGGATAAAATATTTAACTTGAGACAGAAGACAGGAAAAAGTTTGAGTAAAGAAAAAAGTTCTCTGTGAGAAGGTGCATAGAAATAAACTTTGGGAAGTCCTGAAAGACTGGTTCGATATTATGCAAAGGTTTTGGGCAATGATGCATTATGTCCTCATGGCTATTTATTATATTCATGGACAAGTGTATAAGAATTGCCCTCTTCGACGAAGAAGGTGTGGATCTCGGGATAGTAAGGCTACGTAGGTTAGCGTTTACAGATGATAAGGCTGTTATGGCAGAGCCAATCGAAGATTTGCAAAGAATGCTGAGCAAACTGAATACAAGCATAAAGAACATGGGCCTCAAAATTAACCGAAATAAAACAAAAATTATAGTGTTTGACGGAGAGGGTGAGAAAACAATATTCTACATTGTCATAAACGATGAAAGAATAGAACAAGTTGATTAGTACGTATACCTTGGTAGCCTATTCACACATGACGGAAAGATAGATGGAGAGTTAGGTAGGCTATAAACGAAGGTAAGATGTTTATCGGTAGAGCAGGGTCCCTTACCAGAAGTAAAAATATATTAAATAAAGCTAAGAGGGCAATACATAACTCTATATTTATACAGACTGTGCTGTACGATACCGAGACCTGGACCAACCAAGAAAAGGATAAGAGTAAAAACATGTAATTCCTGCGCATGATGTGCGGTAAAACGCCGATGGACAAAGTGAGTAGTGAGATAATCCTCAATAAATGTGGTGTAGAGGAGACACTAGTTGACATATTTGAAAGAATTTCGTTGAGATGGTAAATAACAGTGTGCCCAGAGGCAGACCGTGGAAAGAATGGTTAGAATGTGTGAATGAGACCTTAATTCAAAGAGAAATAAGAAGCCATATAAATACAAGAGCTTGCATGAGAAAATGCATGGACGTGAAGGAAGCTAGAGAGCTATGCCAAGACAGGAAAGTGTGGCAACAAATAGTTTATACGAAATTTATGAAGAAGAGTATCAGTAGAGTGAATGACGCCTGAAACGAAAGACCTTGGATACTAATGGGCCCGGGTGATCGCTAGAGAGATTGATCAGCGACCTAGGTAACGTTATTAATGTTAAAATTCGACATGTGTATTTTTTCGGATGGAACTTGGCTTTTTCGATTTGACGCTCGTTCATTTTTGAATCGTTTTATTCGATTCAATCGACGCGCCTATCGAATGTCAAAAAACTAACATTCAACGCGTGATACCGTCAACTAGTTTTTTGTAATTCGATTGGCCTGTCCATTGAATGTCGAAGAACCTACATTAAATTCGCGCTCCGTTAGGATCGGTTTTTTCCATTCGATATACCCGCACGCCGAATGTTGAAAAACCCACATTCAACGCGTGCTACCGTCGTATCGGTTTTTTCGATTGGATTGGCCCGTTCATCGAATGTCAAACAATCGACATTCGATTGAATCAGTTTTTTTTTTTGCTTTCTTTTATTTCGATACCAGTCTTGTGCAATGCATATAGTTTAATGAATATAGTCCACCAATAAACAACAACCACAGGGTCCCACTGGGAGCAACTGCGAAACCCTTGCGTATATTAAGGACACGGAAGCGACCCAAGGATGACAGCTTTCTGCATTTCCTTTCATTATATAAGACTTTAACATCGTCCCAATCGAACTCATGACCATGTGTGATTCTATGTTTTGACAGAACGCTATGATACTTCTCATTTCTATAAAAATTATCTTGATGTTCATCTCTCCTTATCCTTAACGGTCTTCTTGTTTGGCCTATATATACTGCCTTGCAACTCCTAAATTTTATTTTATAAACTACATGTTTTTTTTTCATTTTGTCACGTATGTATTATATAGATTGTATGTAAACCCATTTTTCCTAGTAATGATCTCAAGGCATTTGAAACTTTATCGAAATAAGGTCAAACAACCATGTTGAATCTATAGAAATCCCTTATATCTTTGTTTCTTTGATTGTATTTTTTCTATGGAAATTTGTATGTGATAATTTTATAGCTCGATCAACCATATTTTGTATAATCGCAATTTTCATTTGAATCGGATGGTTTGAAAGAAAAAGTTAAAGTGCGTCCTGAAAATGATGGTTTTATATACCAATCAGTTATAATTCTACCATCATTTGTTTTAATGAAAGTTAAGTCTAAAAAATTTAATTTATTATCTTTTTCCAATTCTGAAGTAAATTTTAATCTTGGATGTATACTGTTAAAGGCATTTAAAAGTATATTGATTTTACTTGCTTCTACACAAAGAACAGAATCATCTACATATCTGGCATAGAAATCCTACTTCTTCAAATTTGTCGTTAAGCAGATTTTTCATGTTATTAAAAACTGTATTTTCTAAATCTTCCATGATAATTTCAGTTAAATAGGTGAGAGAACAGATCCTATCGGTGTGTCAAATTTTTGTTTATAAAACTTGCCATCAAATTGAAAATAAATGGAATGAAAAATAGAATCGACTCCTTCAATAAACTTTTTAAATGGAATTTTAGTGTGTTGCTTTATGCAGTCCCATCTATTTTCAATTGATTCTTTCACTTTTTCTAAAGGAATATTTAGGAACATCGCAATTGCATCAAAAGAGGGTAGAATACAATTTTGAGGAATCGTAATTCTTTCAATGAGTTCAAGAAAAACAACACTATTTTTTACTGTATTTTTTGAGATTGTTATAGATTTTTTAATGATAAGGGGAGAACTGAATTTACAGTATCTATATCACTTTTGTTAATGTTACCAAGACACCCGTTTAGTCTAAATTTATTAAAAATATTAAAGATACCTTTTTGTAATTTTTTTGAGAGGGTTACTTTCAATTATTTCAAAACTATTTCTGTCATCAAGAATTGCCATCATTTTTTTGTTATATTCACTTTTCAAAATTGCTATTGTAATATTCCCTTTATTTGCACATGTTATCAGAAGATCAGGATTTTCCTTTGAAAATTCATTAGTTAATTTGTAACCTTCATTCAATTATTTGTCTATAATTGAAAGTAATTTGTTATTAGTAATAAAATCATTAGATAATCCTGACAGCTGAGATCTGAATTCTTGCAATTTATTACTTGGAAGTTTATGAATATTTATCTCGACATCTTTTACAACTTCTAACAATTGAACAAACTTTTTTCCCCCAAATCTGTTGCTGAAACCTTCCCTTAATCTCAAAATATTGATCACTTGTACAGGTGTAATAATTCGCGAAAGATTCAGAAACCATGGATCTGTTTTTTTCATGTGAAAGAGGATAATGAATATTTAGATTTAACTTTTGAATATCACCTTGATTTTGAATTAAATTCTCAATCTTTCTGGCTAGTTTTTTATTATTTTGAGTAATTCTCTTGTTCAATTCATTGTCTTTAAAGATGTATTCTTGAAGAGTGAATTAATTTTTTTCATTTAAATTATTAATTCTTGTGTGAGAGTCACTGATAACCAAAATAAAAATCGATCTTTTTGATTTGTTTGTGGTTTCTTGAAATTTTTCTCTATTTTTTATGCTTTTTGATTTTGAATCTAATCTGTTTTGTAAACCAATTTTTTTTTTGAAAAACACCATGATTCTTGCATTCTGTGAGAAAAGTTTTCTGTAATTCAATTTGGTTTAATTTTCTACTTAGTGCGTAGAAAGATTTCATATTTCCGACCGGGCTGTCATTCTCGTTTCTGCTTGAGTCCCACAATTTGTCAACTCCTGCGAAACTCATGATGATAAAACGAATTTCAAAGAAACTTCAATTTCATACCATAAAAAAAAAAGAAACGAGAAAAAAACGTATCCTTCTGCTACTATGTGCTATAGTCCATTGTGAAGGGAAAAGTTAATCCTTTAGAAGTCTTTAATAAAAAACCAGCAGCACCACACTAATTTAAATTGTGAAATATCCATTAAACTGTTTATAAACAATTAATTTTTCAAATTTAAAACAAAAATTACTGATTATAAATTAGTTTGAATTTTTTTTAAACAATTAGTAGACATTATTTGAATTTGATTCTGAAAATTCAAATTAATCTTTTTTACATTTTTCACTTTAAAAGTACTGTATCAATTTACGATTTCAAAGTTTAATCTTAAATTCACTGTACAACACTAATTTTGATTATAAGCAATCTATAATAATGTTTAAAAAACAACTTGTTTTTCAAAAATTCTATTAGGAATTTCAGATTTTGAATTAAGATTAATTTTTGAAAATTCAAAGAGAAGACATTTTTAGAAATTGAGCTTGAATATTCAAGAAAAAAATGTTATTCCTTTTTTTTTTTAATTATAAAAACTTTACATAATTTTCATTTTTATCACACTGTCAAAAATCTGCAATACAAAAAATAATCTTAAATTCACAAAAAGAAACTAATTTTGATTATTAATAATCCATCAATAAATTGTTTTTCTTCCTTTTTTTTAATAAATTTTTTTTTTATTTTTCATCATTTTTAGGGTTTCGTAGGAAACCCTTATGCAGTCGGTAAAATGGCTGTCCGTCCGTTACCATGCCTAGCGCAAAAGCTATTACGTCTGCAGTCCTAGCTCAAAAAATATTAGGTCTATCGACTTCATTTTTTGCCTGGAGATGTGTTTTGCGTGTCTAATACGAGGAAAAATACTGAGATACCTAAGTTAAATACTGATCATAGTGTTGCTTTGCAAAAACATAAAAATTTCGCCATTTTTACAAAAAATAACCCTGTTAGCACTCCTAGCGCAAAAACTATTAGGTCTAACGACTTCATTTTTTGCATGGAGATATACTGAGAATCCTGAGAAAGATACTCATCATAGCATTGCTATGAAAAAACATGAAAATTTAGCCCATTTTAGGCAAAATGCCCTTGTTAACAAGCCTAGCGCAAAAACTATTAGGTCTTACGACTTCATTTTTTGTACTGAGATGTGTTTGAACTGTCTAATACGAGGAAAAATACTGAGAAAGATACTCATCATAGCGTTTCTACGTAAAAACATGAAAATTTAGCTCCATTCACAAATAGACAAGTAATCCACTTGAATTTTTTCCACTTTTGCCGGACCTTCCAAATCTAGGCATTGTCAATAGTGATTTTCTCCAGATTTGTTGCTCTAACAACAAAAAATTTTTCACCGAGATACAAGAAACGTCGTTGAACAGACAGAAAGATTTCGAATCAGCTTTGCTAAATGCAAACTCAGTTTTTTTTCACTGAGATAGAGCTACTTTCTCCCAATTGTCAGGACTTGTTATCCCGATATTAGTAAAGTGTCAAACATTGAAAGTCTTTTACTGACGATTTCATATACCGATTTTTTAGTTTTAAAATACAAATTTATGTTAAAAGCATATTGAGATTGCAAACATTTGTATGCAAAACACAACTATTTTATTATTATCGATTCAAAGTTAGAAATATATTCAGAGAAAGTAACTAAATTCACGCACCACGCTTCGTCCGTCATCACTGATTCCTGGATTCCTAGATTAAACTAATCTATCTATTATCTACACTACCGTCGAAAATTTTCGGTAAGACCAGCGCGAGTACTATTCAAAATCACTGTTGACTTTGAATCGTGATTACACGCTTAAAAATGGAGAGAAAAACTTTTTTTAAACCATTTGAAAACTTATTACATTCCGCGTCGAATGACCTGTAATAGAGATATTTTTAACGTTTTAAAGGAAATAGACCACGTGAGAAGTTTTTTTTTTATGTAAGAATTTCTCGAATTTTGTACCTCGACTTCAACATGTAGCATGACCTAGGAAAGTTGTAGCAAGAATCTAAAATTCATACCATACATAACCTGGCCGACAGCGGTGATCGCCGACTGAAACTCGACACAGACACGTTTAGAGATTTTTAATCATATCATGGGAACCCGTGAATATTTTTAAAGTTTTATTGACTTAAATTTAAGATTAGATTTCAAACACAGTGTGGTATGGATTTCAGATGTTTTGCTACAACTTTCCTAGGTAATGCTATAAGTTTAACTCGAGGTAAAAAATTCGAGAAATTTGTGCATTTGTCTTTTAAACTTCTCACGTGTTCTATTCTCATCAAAAGGTAAAAAATAACTATATTAGAGGTCATTCGACGCGTAATTTAATAATAATAATAATTCAAAGTCAGCAGTGATTTTTAATACTACTCACGCTGATCGTACCTAAAAAATGGTTGTCAATAGTTAGATGGCAAAACATTAAAAAACGGGGTTATTCGGCCTCCTTTTTCAAGCATCGACTTTCACCTGTTCCCAGGACGAGGTCGACGTTGGGAAAAATCTGAAAAAATTCACAGATATTCTTTCAACATTCTTTAATGCAATACATTTTTCAAAATTCTGAAATATTCAATAATTTACTTTTTACGAGGCACGAGGGTTGAACAGCGGTACAAGTGGTAGAAAAAAGTACCCTTTCGATGACAATAGTTACTCCAGCAACAAGTCGACTCCCATGCGCAGATGTGACAACAGAGTCACTAATGTCATCGAAAGGGTACTTTTTTGTACCACTTGTCCCGCTGCGCCACCATAGCACCAGCACTGATTAAAGTAAGAAATATTCAAAATATTATTTCTTGCGTAAGAATGATTTTATCATCAATTTAACTATTGGAATGCACTCGCATCACAAAACTGCATATTTAGAGCCATTAAACGGCATCCTATATTCATTTGTTCTCAAAATAAATTATTTGTAAGTAAATTAATTTCTAATAATAATAATAATTTTTTTAGATAATTTATTTATTAATAAATCCCCGTAAAAAGTAAATTATTGAATATTTCAAAATTTTGACAAATGTATTGCATTAAAGAAGGTTGAAAGAACATCTGTGAATTTGTTCAGATTTTTCCTAACATCGACCTCCTTCTGGGGACAGGAGAAAGTCGACGCTTGAAGACGGAGCCCGAAAAACCCTGTTATTTATGTTTTGCCCTCTAACTATTGAAAACAATTTTTAGAATAGAAGTGATCATATCGTTGAATTCGGAAGACTTTACGCTTTCAAATTACTTTCATTCAACGATTGAGAGATTTGTTTTGAGCGAGTTGTAATCAAAAGAAGTGAGGGGCCCCGACTTTAGTATCTACGACTCTACGCCTTTGCAATTATAGCCTTCTAGGCACATGTTCGTAGAGATTGAAATTTTAAAACAAAAATTAATATTATGAATGGATTCCAATTCACTTTTGAAATTATGTGAACTTTATCTCAACCGATGACCTTTTTCTATGATGCTTGGCAAATTCCCAAGAAAAATGTTGTTTCCCAAGAAAAAAAAAAGAAAAAAATAATTCAAACAATTTCCATAAACACACTCAGAGTTGGTTATTTTTCACTAAAAAGGCTCCATTTATTCAAGAAGTCAACTAGAAATGTCTTGACGACTAATCTTCGCTATGATACTTTTCAAATTGACAATAATTTTTTATTATTTAAAGAATTTCGTAAACATATTCAGAGCTTGGCTATTTTCAGAGAAAAAGCTCAGTTTTTGACGTAATCAACCAAAAATGTCTTTCGATACCTTTTTGCCGCGATGTTTTGCAAATTTACAAGAATTCAGATTTTGGCCATTTTTCAACGAAAAGGATCAATTTTTT
>CAKNYM010043150.1:0-12411 GCA_932195095.1 Andricus curvator | reverse complement strand
AAGAATTCAGATTTTGGCCATTTTTCAACGAAAAGGATCAATTTTTTTAACAGAATCAACAAAGAATTTCTTTCGATAACTCTTTGCTGTGATACTTTGCAAATTAACAATAATTATTACTTATTTAAACGATTTTCATAAACAAATTCAGAGCTTGGCTATTTATAAACAAATAGGTCAATTAGTTTACGGAGTCACCTAGAAATGTCTTAGCGATGACTCTTCGCTATGATACTTTCCTAATTGACGTTAATTAATAATTATTTGAACAATTTTCAAAAAAAAATCACAGTTTGGCTATTTTTAAACAAATAGGCTCAATTTGTTAACGGAGTGAACTTAGACTGTCTTAGCGAGTACTCTTAGCTATAATACTTTTCAAATTGACAATAATTATTAATTATTTAAACAATTTTCAGCGAAAAGGCACGATTTTTTATGGAATCAACAAAGAATGTCTTTGGATAAATCTTTCCCACGATGTTTTGCAAAGTTACAATAATTATTCATTATTTCAACAATTTTAATAAACAAATTTAGAGTTCGGCTATGTTTTACGAAAAGGCTCAATTTTTGTACAGAATTAACTGAGAATATCTTTCCGAAGGCTTTTTTCTATGATGCTTGGCAAATTCCCAAAAATTATTCAATATCCAAACAATTTTCAGACACATATTCAGAGTTTGGCTATTTTTCAGCGAATAGGCTCAATTTGTTTACAGAATCGACAACGAATGTCTTTCCAATAACTCTTTTCTACGATGTTTTGCCAATTTACAATAATTGTTCATTATTTAAACAATTCACATAAACTAATTCAGAGTTTGCCTATTTTTAAACGAATAGACTCAATTTGTTTATGGAGTCAACTTAGACTGCCTTAGCGATTACTCTTACTTTACAAATTGATAATAATTATTAATTATTTAAGCAATTTTCATAAACATATTCAGAGTTTGGCTATTTTCAGCGAAAAGGCTCAATTTTTTACGGAATCAACAAAAAATGTCTTTCGATAACTCTTTGGCACGAAGTTTTGCAAATTTACAATAATTATTCATAATTTAAACAATTTTCATAAACAAATTTAGAGTTTGGCTATTTTGACACGAATAGGCTCAATTTTTGTACAGAATTAACTGGGAATATCTTTCCGAAGACTTTTTGCCATAATGCTTGGCAAAATCCCAAGAATTATTAATTATTCAAACAATTTTCATAAACAAATTCAGAGTTTAGCTATTTTTAAACAAATAGGCTCAATTTGTTTATGGACACAACTTAGACTGTCTTAGCAATTACTCTTCGCTATGATACTTTACAAATTGACAATAATTATTAATTATTAAAACAATTTTTATAAACATATTCAGAGTTTGGCTATTTTCAGCGAAAAGGCTCAATTTTTTACGAAATCAACGAAGAATGTCTTTCCAATAACTCTTTGCTACGACACTTCGCAATTTTTTAAATAATTATTCATTAATTAAACAATTTTCATAAACTAATTCAGAGTTTGGCAATTTTTCAACGAATAGGCTCAAATTTTTTACATAATTAACTAAGAATATCTTTCCGATTACTTTTTTCTATGATGCTTGGAAAATTCCTAAATATTATTAATTCTTTTTTATTGAAAATTCACATTTTTGGTTTAAAATTCCACTATTTTGATTTTGGCTATTTTTCAACGAATAGGCTTAATTTTTGTATAGAATTAACTAATACTTGAAATCTCGTACACGCTAGGGCGCCCACCTTTTTTCTCTGCACGATTCTCACATATTAATACATTTATATGAAACATATTTCTATTGAGAGAATTACATGTTTGATACCTTGTGGTTTAGTGTGCTACGAATACGTAGCAATTCTAAAGTAACTATTTTTAATATTTAAATAATTCATAGGTATACAAATTTAGTAGTAAATAAAAAAACAATTAATGCTCGAATTAAATGTATTTTGGATCAGTTTATATTTCCGTTACAAAATTTTGTTTACAAATAAAGGCACACCTCTTATGAAAAAAGTAACATACAAAAATAGGAGATAAAAGCATAAAGTAAAGAATGCCCTGTATCTTATTTGCCAAGTCTGCAGAGAGATAGATCATCCGCTGTGTTCGCGCGCTTTTGTTTCTGCATGATAATGAAACTAAACGCCTGATTTCACATTTTTTTATTTAATATTTATGTGAAATTATTTTTCATGTAATTTAAACTCAATTGTAGCGTCTGTACCTGCCGCATATTGAATTTCAATAATTTAATGATATACTTTTTCAAATGCGGCAATGTCTAAGTATACCGCTAATCGTACCGAAATTTCGGTATACGTAACCACGGCCTTTTCATAAGTATATTATTTTTATAAGTTAGTCTTCAATCATTCAATTTATTAATTCATTGTAATTTGTCTTATACAAATGTTTGTTTTATTTAAAATAATATATCCAGTGAAACGACGGCGTGCAAGCCCACATCCAAAAAGATTTTGGATGCGTGCTTGCATATATATACTTATGTATTGTTACATTTTTACTTGAATAATTCGATTAATAAGATAATTTGAATTAACTCGGAAACCCTCACTATCCCTCATTTTCTGTAATTCTCATAATTTTTACAAGAAATTTCCCTTTTCATTCCAATTTTCCGTTATTTATATTTTAGTTCAAAAATGTTTCTGCAAATAGAGGCATAAGTCTTATGAAAAAAGTAACTTATAACAAAATAAGAGAAAAAGCCTAAGATAAAAAAGGCTAAAGTAGCACCCACCCCCCTATTAGTCTTTTATCATATCCTATTATCTACATCCACCCTTTTCTATCATCCGCGTGTCTATACCCATCATTTTCTATTCCTTTAGTTACCCACGATCATCCCTATCATTTCCAACCTCTATCTTTTTATTGAACTCTATCCTCCGCTCTGTGCGTATACCCTTTTCTATCTTCTTGGCGATATAAACCATCCACATACATAGCCACTACAATCTCGTTTTTTCACATTCTTAATCTACAATCACCCCTATTATTTTGAATCCTGTCGATATTCCTATTCCTTTAAAACATTTATAATTAAACATTTGAAAATTCTGAAATTTTCGAATTGTTTTAGAACGATAAACGATAGATGTTGAAAAGAATATTGATGCAGTAGAATTTCGGCTGTGCGCGGTCAAAAAGCAGTAAGCGCCAAACAGTATGAATAAAAAATTAGCCAAACTTACATTTAAAAAAACTTTTTCAAGCCCCTTTTTAAATTTCTAGCACACATTAGAAATTTAAAATGGCGCTTACTTTGTTTTGCAGCATCTATGCTAAGCATGTTTTACGTAAAGAATGAGCTCTCACAATAAAGTAAGCGCCATAAAACACAATTTATTTTCCTGGGCGAGTAATCACATTATTTACAAAGTTTTAAATAATTATATAATGATTTAGTTAACTTCTTACTTATATTTACTAGAATAAAAAAAAATGTATTTCACTTCTTCAGTGTGATTTTATGAATAATATTTAAATTAACATGAGTGAAATAAAATTGTTATTGATAGTAAAATGAACTCTTTTATATAATTTTGTATCAAATAAACAGCAAAGAAAATTCAATTCATGATATTTTCAGAACGCAATCATAAAAATGGCGTGTTTTCATGCCTCCATAGACAAACGCAAAAGTGTGCGTTTTGAGCGGTGTCTGGCGGTGCGTTGGATGAGTTACAAAATAGGGTTCAGTAAGTACGGCGTGACGTAGAGTTCAAAAAAGAGCTTTGTTTTTGCGTGCTCCGTGTATTTTCGTAACGTTAGCGAGAGACCGTGGTTGACAAAGACAGAATTCATAGAGGATTCGTGAGTCGATGTTTCTAACGAAGAGTATAGCGTGTTCCTATCGCCTCGCACATTACACATTGTTGTCTTATTCACGCTCGTTAGAACAAAAATACAGTAGAGCTCATGCGTACCTTCACCGGCTCAAAACGTGATTTTGCATTTTTCCATGGAGACAATAAAATCACGCCATTTATGATTTTGTTCTGAAAAGTATCGTTCGTGACTCCTGTGGACTGACGGCCTTTCTTTTTGAAACTCGCGCCATGTTTTTGTAACTCGTCTCAGGTTCGGGGCGCCTACGGCGCCCTTACCTACGACTCGTTACAAAAACATTGCGCTCGTTTCAAAAAGGCCGTCAGTCCACACTAGTCACGAAATGTACTATTCCGTACTTATTCATCATTTACTTCAATGTGAAGCATCAAAACTGTTCAAAGAAATGTTGATAGATGTTAATAACTAACCTTAAAAACAGTCTGCAGGGCGCTTACATTGTAAGCGACAGGTGTGCACTTACTGTGTTTTCACTTCTCATTACAGTTTTAGAATGCACTTACATACTTGGTTTTGAATCTTAAAATATTTTCATAAAAAAACTAATATATGAAATATTACAGAATTTCTAAAAGTATTTTTGCAAATTCAACATTGAAATAGATAAAACTCTGTCACTCCAAGATGATTGAAATTCGTAAATGATGAGATAAATATATTCGGGGTTTCGACACCCCCCCCCACACACACACACCCGCGTGATAAACCATGATATTTGAAAAATTTAGTATTTGAATTAATATAATAACCCAGTCGATCTTTGGGAGAAAGTACGTATTTTTCGTTTTAATCGTTAAAACAGACACTGAAAAAGAAACAAATTTAAATTTATGGAAAAATGAACATAATCTTTGGGGCCGTTCAAAAACTACTTCACGCTATTTTGAACACTTTTTTCACCCCGCTGCTTCTTGGTCACAGATCATCGCACAAAGCTTGAACCCTCCATTGTGACATAACAAATACGACCCCCTCCTGCTTTAGGGTCCAAATTTGCTCTTCGATTTAATTTGATAAACGCCTAAAATAAAAAACAAAATATATAAACATAATATTTTGATAGACTTGACAATCCAAAATGCTCTCAGAAGAGGGGAAATTAATGTACAGCTACCAAATTATATTATTTATAAAGGCCCACGCGTCAATGGCTAGCACACCGTGACCGTGATCTCCCCTCTGTCCCACCTAGCCTCTCGCCATAGTGAAGATCGCGGGTCGCTTGAGAGGAGGGAGGGAGGAGAGCGCAAAGGCGAGAATGCAATGATCCTAATTCCTCATGCCACTTCTTTTATGGTCTTAATCTCCTGATACTATCGAGTCACAGTCTGGCTAAAAAATTAATTAATAATAAATACACTTATCAATAAACATTAATGGTTTGACTAAGGTAAAATTTTTGGAAGTTTTTAAGGTATCTATTAACAAAATTTAGGAATAATTGAAAAGTATTAGAATTCCGATGATCGACAGTAGCAATCGATACCAAAAGCTATATTGGTACCATTCTAGCAGAAAGTGATGACATCTCCAGTAATCTATAATCCATTTGTTCTTTTAAAATCGAAATGTCAACCTGAACACAAAAGTTATCTAAATTAAATAACTACCTTGTGTGTTTATTGATACTCAGTCAATAAACAATACCGGCGTAGGCAATATTCAGTAAAAACTGCTAATGAACAATTCTGCTAATAATAATCGGTCGTATATATTTATTAAAATCCTATACTATGGGGGGTTTGGGGATGTAAAGAGTACAAACGCAAAACGCGATAATAACCGGCTATGTGCAAACGGGAGGCGTGAAATGTTCGGCATTTTAAACAAGAACTAGAAAGTGAATCGTGAACGTGAAAAGTGATCGAATGACTTGCCATCAAATCGCGCCGTTTCGCAAGTCGACGTGTGCGGAACCGGGGTTATTTGATGTAAAGACGCATCGATCAAATACCGTACCGGAACAAGGATTAATTTACAACAAGGAAACAAAAGGTCAGAAGTAAATTACCCACTATTTATTGTGACGATCCCTCGCTCTCTATCTCTCTCCTTGTCTCTTGCGTCCCGGTCACGTTAACTAGAACGACAGTATCTCGAAATTTTGCATACGTTTTGAGCGTTAGAACTAACGAAAATGTTGAATTCGGCCCGTCAATATCCTACGCTCGGGGATTAGACGGTAGTTGTAAGGGTAGTTTAACTCTTATATTCTTGTTTTTTTTTGGTGTGACAAACATGTAAAACTTGGTAAAATTAATAAACGCAGGACTTTTGCAATTTTGTTTGGAACCATATAACATTGAATTGAAAGTTGATTCTCGAACCTAGCCCAATTTCAAGAATTTTCTAGGACGGATGCCAAGGTACTTCTAGGAAGCAGCGATTAAAAACGAATCCCACAAAAATAATAATAAACATGAATTGTAATAAACATGGTGATTGTCTGAAATACCTCCGGGCGAATCACTGAATTAAATCCCACACTACCATAATTTTCAGCGTCTTTGATCGAGAATTAAAATCTAAATATTCGAAGGCAGGTTGGTTCGTAACAATATTCGAGTTTTCAAGCTCAGAAGTAGATTTTTTTTTAGAAAACTTTTGAACTCTAGACCCGAAAAGGTAAATTTTCAACCAAGAAAGATGATTTTTCAACCAAATGACGTTTAAGCAAAAGAAATGAATTTATAACGAAATAGTTGAATTTTTAACATACAAAGACGAATTTTCAACAAAATACTCCAATCCTCAAGCCAAAAAGACGAATTCTTTAGAACGCAGTTTAATTTCCAACAAAGAACTTTTCTACTAAAAAGGTGAATTTTCAAAAAAGGAAACATGAATTTTCAATCCAAAAAGACGAATTTTCAACAAAGCAATTAAATCTTTGAAAAAAAAAGACTTTTTAACAAGACAGTTGAATTTTAACCTAATTCTTGAATTTGGAACCAAACAAGATGAGCTTTTAACCAAATGGTCGAATTTTTAAAACAAAACACATTAAACTACAACCAAAAACAGTTGCATTTTCAACAAATAGTCGAATTTTCAATCCAAAAAGACGAATTTTCTACACAGCAGTTGAATTTTCGAACAAAAAAGATGACATTTTAACAAAACATTTAAATTTTCAACAAAATAATTTGAAACGATCACTTTAGTCTACGCCTGAGAGTAGGCTAGACAAACACATAGGGGATATCCGATACAGCGGTAGCCATCCAACAGGAGGAGTTCCTTGCAAGAACGCCAGGAAGCGTAAAGTCGGTTCTCCCGTGACCTACCACAACCGTCCAGGGTATAAGAAGGGATGAGAGACCCAGAGCTGACACTCTCAAGTTGACTACGGGAAAACGAGTCGACTACCGGATGATCCGACCGTACGGCTATATGCTCAGAGAGGATCCAAGTCCGCAGTTTTTGTTATCCAGGTACGCTGCCACAGGCTCTGGAATATTCCTTTTTGATATCCTCACGGTACGCTGAACCAGGCTCCTGAGTGCTTTTATTTTGTATTTTCTCTGATCTCTTGGGTACGCCATACCGGCTCCAAGATTCCATCTGTATAAACCATTTACCTGTGATTATTTCGTACTAATGCTGGGTACGCTATCCTAGGCTCCAGCCATTTCTACTTTTCAGGTTTCGTTCTCTGGGTGCATGACACCCTTAGACCTTTTTTTTATTTATTTATGCACATTGTCCGGGCACGCTGAACCAGGCTCCTAACATTTGTGCTTTTGATACTTTTATTCTGGGTATGCCATCATAGGCTCTAGTCTCCTTTTTTTTCTCTTTGTGATAGATTCGGGTACGCTGTATCAGGCTCCGAAGATAGATTTTTGGCGTTACAGAACGGCGCATATTGAATGTTATCCGCCGTGTAAATAGTTTAAGTTCAAGTTATTATTTTCCGTGGAACAACGAAAAATGTACGGTCGCAGTATTAATGTAAAATAAATGCTCTCTAGAAGATATGAGACAGTGATTATGAAGCTCATTCATGCGTGATAATTTAATTTGTAAATCAAAACAACGGTGCTTATCCATGCGTGACATTGTATTTCTAGAAATCACGCTAAGCCTTATTCATGCGCAATAAATCGTGTCAAGACTGAGTAGATTGCAACTACGACGACTGATTATTTGTATCAACTTCGCAATAAATTCTTCCTTTTGAATAAAATACAGATTTTTTATAATTAAATTGTGTGCATTTAATTAATCTTCTCCTTTCTGGGTCCAAACTAATTTTACCAGGGCTTAGGGCTAGGTAATATTAAGATAATAAAATAACGAACTCTTTCAAATTAAATTTTTAGCAAAATAGTTGAATTTGTAACAACATAGTTAAATTTTCGACCTACAAAGATTAATTTTGTACCAAATAGTCGAATTAAAAAAATTAATTATAAAACAAATAGTTGCCTTCACAACAAAATAGTTTAAATTTGAAGGAAAATGGACGAATTTTTGACAACTTCGTCTGATCCAGGGATGCTTTCAAATTCCTTCGAACGTTGCCAACTTACGTTGAGCTGTTATAATATAAATAATGAAGGTTCCACATATCAACTTTACTTTCTTACACCTATTCCATAAAATCGCGTGAATTCATTTCGAATCTTTTAAACTACGTCTAAAATCTGTTGAGAGCCTTTAAAATTCCTGAAAAACTTGTTATAAAACTTTGATTTCAATGCTATGAAAACCATACTTTTTACTAGCCTTATCTACATGCCCGAAAGCGGACTATAAACAGAATGGGTGCTCTATCTACAAAAAAGATTAAACTTCAACAAAAACAGTTGCTTTTTCATCCAATAAGTTTAATTTTCTATCCACAGAGCAAATTTTCTATTTAAGAAGACGAATATTCAACAAAATAGTTGAATTATTTACAAAATTATTCAATTTTCAACGAAATAGTTCAATTTCCAACTACAATTATAAGTGTTCAACAACAGCAAAAATGAATATTTAACAAAGAAGGTCAACTTTCAACCGAGTAGTTGAATTTTGAATAAAAAAAAGATTAATTCTCAATGAAAAATGTAATAAATAGTTAATATTTCAACCAAGAAAATATTTTGATTTTAAATAAAAAAAAGTTCAATTCAACTAAAAAATTGTTTTTCAACAAACAAACAAAATTTTCAACAAAGTAGGGGAGCGGCGGCGAATGCGGCGCACATAAAAAGGAAAATGCAGGATTAAAATTCAAATATGAAGTAAAATATTGTAATAAAATATATTTTGTTTAGGCCAATATCTTACCCATGCTGTATGCATGGTGATAATTTAATTAAATAAAAAACAAATTATGAAGAAATATTAGAAAAATGTAATAAAAATAAGATAAATATATTTACGTTTAATATTATTAACATATTTGAGGGATTGCGTCTGCCGAAATTTGAAGAAAAAATGTGTTTTTAACAGTGCAGAATGTCTCACAATAATTTGAGGTTTATGTCTGCTGAAACGTCAAGAAATTTTTTTTTTATGATCAGTACAGAATGACTCACTAATATGAAAAATAACATAATGAAGGATATATTTAAATAATTATCATTGGGGAAACTTTTTAAATAATTCTTTATATTAATCTATAATATTAAGACAAGGTACAATTCGAATGCGCCATATTAGTCGCATGTGAATAGTATTTAATAAAGATTTTTTACATAAAAGTTTATTAATTTTACTCAAAATGGTAAACTTTAAAGCATTCAAGAAACTCGGAACAGTATATTTTCAAAAAATGTATAAGTTTACACGAAACTTCTGTAATTTTTTAATTCTTTTTAGCTACTGTGACAATACAAGAGAAAGAACCAAAACTAACTTTTCGTCATAAAAATCAGGCAATTAATTTAATTTTCCCAATTTTTTAATAATGTAACGTTAAAAACATATATACATGTAATGAAACCACCTCCAAAAGCAGAAAATGCGTTAATATTCGAAAACTCTAACGCGCCACATTAGCCAACGCGCCGCCTGTTGAAAATATACAAATACAAAGTGAATCTAATTAGAAGCATATATCATTGAAATAAAGCTCCATTTCTAAGGCTAAATATTTCTTATTGAAAATATCAAACCTAATTATTTCCATCTCGAATATAAATTGAATTTTCGTCTATGGTAGACATTTCATTATATTCATATATTATATTATATCAAACTTTTCGAATATATTGAGACACGGAGTTTTCTAATTAGGCAAAAATCTCTTGAAAAACATAATCTTTGATTTTCTTGTCATTTTGTATAGAGTCGCTGCTTAAATAAACTCTCAGTGAATCCCAAGATTTTTAAAAAAGCTACGTACAGCTGTCCGTGATTGCAAACATTGTTTCAGATCAATTCCAATTCGATCGAAAGTTTGACCTTGTGATTTGTTGATTGTCATTGCAAATGCTACTTTGACTGGAAATTGTCTCCTTTTGAATGAAAATGTATAAGTATTTTCACAGTGCAGTGTTATCCGATTGAGATAAGCGATTTCGCCCGCTCTACTGCCTGTCAAAATTTCATATCGCAAAACGTTGGGAGAAAATTCTAATATTTCACAAAAATTTTTTGACAAATACAATTTACATACATTCTTGTGCATTTTATGATAATTATTTATTTTAGTTACAAGAATTGTTTCTAATACCTATTTTTAATTGCGCGCCAACTGCAGCCAACCAGCGCGCGGCCACCAACATTGGCATCACTGCGGACACTGCACACACACACGCTCGCACTTGCTCTCTCTCTCCCTCTCTCTTCTTGTGAATCATAATTAAAATATTGTATTTTCTTTTTCGTGTAATTAATTAAAATTAATCTGACTAACGTAAATTTATTTTCGTATAAAATTCTATTATGTGAAGATAGTAGCAGTAAATGATCTAACGTTAGCTCACTTCTCTCGTTCACATCTATTTTATTGATATTGACCAACTTACTATTTGCTACATATCGTCTTAAATTATTATTCTTATTTCTAAAAGCTTGCGATTTTGCCCTGGGCTTCCATTTCCTCTTACAACTATCAATCTCAAAATTAGACTCTATTCCGCTAGACTTTATGAGTTATTTAATCAATGCTATCAATAAAATAATTTGCTTAAATAATTTTACAATTATTTAGATAATACGTATTTGTTCAAGTATATATTTTACCTAAAAAAAAGCAGGAGAAACATTTTATCTCACTAAATTTTCGAAGATTTTTAATATTTGTAAGTACTAATTTGTTCATTATGAATACTCGCAGATGTTTAAACAAATTTCAATTGTTTAAACAATTTTTTTGTTTAAATATTTTAGTTTTTCTATTTTTCGAAAGATTGAAATATTTTTATGTTCTATTTTGCTTTTTAAGAATACTCTTGAATGTTTAAACAAATTAAAATTGTTTAAACAATTGACTATTAGTCAAAAAATGACTGGGTATTTCCAAAAAACCAATTAATGATTATTTATTTTTTTTTATAACTTTTAAAAAGCGTCAATAAACCGCAATATTGCGTAAAATTCAAATTTGTCACTTATGGGGTTTCCTTTGGGGGCCCATTAGAGTAGCTTAAAATTATTCAACCTCAAAATTTATGATTGATTCTTATTCTCTGACGAATTCTGAACAATATACTGGAACACGGAATTATTTGTAACATATTATTGCGTTTAAATATTAGATTTACCAAAAGATGACTTTTTCCCATGTTAAATCAATGGGAAACTTCATGATCTTTGCGCCATCCCTAAATATTAACCGATTTTGCTCAAATTTGGAGATTTTTTTCGGGCATTCGAACAAAACTGGGGGGGAGAGCAAAGAAATTCGAAGAAAAAATCCACCAAGTATAAATAAGAACCACCCTACTGTGCAACCAGCATTCTCTCTCTCTCTCTTAGATCTTCAAGCTTCATTCTTTCGTGCTCTTTTTTTCTCCTATTCATTTCTCCTTTTTCATTTTAACTATCCTCCATTTTCTTACAATCTCCTTCATCCTACCTTTACTTTCTCTGCATTCACCGTCCCACCAACCTCCCCTAAACCACGCTTCTTCTCACGGTCTTACCTCTTCCCTTACCTTATCAATCACTCCTTTGAGTTTTTCTGGCAGCGTGTCTACTCCTTCCTCTTCCAAACTCCCTATCTCCTCGTTTTCTATTTTTTCTCCAAATTCTCGTAAATTTTCCTCTCCCCAACTGCCCATTTTCAATTTCTTTTCCCTCTTCCCCCTACCGCACTTTGGGCCTCAACATGTAATTGTCGCGATCACCGGAAAGTGCTCTCAGCCTATCCCGTTGCCCACTTCCATTCTAACCATCAGCTTCCTCCATATTCTTTCTTCTGTAAAAATCTAATCTATTAAGGTGTCGCCTATACTAGCGTACGTGGACTTGCATGTTGGTGGCGGAAGTGAGAACGTGTTTAGTGACAGGTGGAGAGAGAATTTTACGGATTTTGTGTGGAAGGTGTGAGTGGAGTGTGAGGGTGGAAGCCGAGGAGG
>CAKNYM010043149.1:0-12076 GCA_932195095.1 Andricus curvator | reverse complement strand
AAATATTTAACGTCTTTTCAGACTAGATGGTGCTATGAAAGAAAAATGATTTCAAATAATTTTTTTTCTGAAAAAAGATTTTCTTCTTTCGCTCCGCTGGAGCATAATAATGCGTGTATTTCCAAAAAAAGTTTCTTCTCTCAATCTCTCTAGTAGCCTAATGGGAAAGCACCTTCCCAGCGGAGCGAAAGAAGATCTTTTTTCAGAAAAAAAAATTATTTAAAATAATTTTTCTTTCATAGCACCATCTTGTCCGAAAAGAAGTTAAATATTTTCTGTTATTCTCTAATGATAATACAGATTCCTTGAAAAAATTTGATTTGTACCATCTAGCAAAATAATGCGTGTATTTCCGAAAAAAGGTTCTTCTCTCGATCTCTCTAGTAGCTTAATGGGAAAGCATCTGACCGGAAATAAAATTTTTTCGTTTCAAATCTATAAAAATGTTAAAAATACAACATTTGCCCGCCTCCAACTTGATATATTTTTTTAAATTCTTCCTTAAATTCGGAAAAAAATCAAATACCAAACTTTATTCTTATCTTTTAAAATTAGAATTGTGAAATTCAAACTTTTTTTTATATATATTTATTATTTTTAAATTATATTTATTATTATTTATTTATATAATATTTTATATTTATATAATTAAAAAAAAAAATTTTTATTGTTATTTTTATTCAAATTAATAATTGTACAATTATTGTTATTTATGCATCAAAATTCAACAATTTTACTTACAAATTAAAAACTTAAAAAATGGAACAATTAAACAAAATAATTAAACTTTCAAGGAAATAGTTGTATTTTTTCCAAATAACTGAATTTTCAACCATGAAGACTAATTTTTTATAAAAATAAAAATTTTCGACAAAATACATGAATTTTCAACCAAGTAGTTGAATTTTCAACTAAAACGAGTAAGCTTTCAGTCAAAAATGGAAGTGAAATTTGCAGTTAAAAAACCTGATTTTCAACAAACAAACGAATTATCAACCAGGTGAATTGAACAAAAAAATACGAATTTTCACAAAATAATTTGACTTGAAACCAAATAGATAAATTTTTAACTATATAGTTAAGTTTTCAATCTAAAAAGTCAAACGTTTTAGAAAAAAGTTGACTTTTGAACCGGAAAATAAGAATTTTCAACAAAAAAATTAACTTTTAATCAAGAAAGATGAATTTTGAATAGTTCAATTTAAATAAAAAAGAAGAATTTTTAACAAAATAGTTGAATTCTCGACCAAAAATATTAATTTTCAACAAAAAGGTTAAAATGATAAATCCTTAACACGAAAATGAATTTTTTACAAAAAAGGATAAACTTTAAACCATGTAGTTTATTTTTGAACAAAAAAAATGATTTTTTAGAAAACATGTAATGATTAATATTTGAACAACAACAAAATATAATTTAAAATGAAAAACTGTTGAATTCAACCAAAAAAAGACGAATATTAAAAAAAAATAGTTATATCTTCAACAAAATACATGAATATTTAACCAAGTACTTGAATTTTTAACTCAATAAGATGAATTTTTAACCAAATAGTTAAATTTTCAACTTATAACGAAAAAATTTTCCGCCCATAATATGAAAATTCCACAAAAAAGTTAATTTACGACCAAATAGTTGAATTTTCAACTAAAATGATGAATCTTCAACAAAAAAATGAATTTCTGACAAAATAGGTCAACTTTAAACCAACTCGTTGATTTTTCAACAACAAAAAATCCATTCTCCATTTAAAAAAAAAATCTAAAACCAAAATTTCGTCCCTTCCATCTCGATAAAAATCTTAAAAAGAAAAAATGCCCCTCTTGCAATTGAAAATAAAAATTTCCTTCCTTCCAAACCCTGGACTGATTCAAACTTGAATTTTCAAAAAATCAATTGATGAACAAATTTTTGATATGTAAGTGAAATTATCGAATTTTGATCCATAAATAACAATTGAACAATTATCAATTTGGAAAAAATTTGAGTTAATTTAAGAGATATTTGCCAGTTTTGAGCTCGGTTTTGAGAAGATCCAAGCTTAATTCAAAACTGAAAAATATTTCGAAAAATAAGCTTTTTATTGATCTTTAAAGGTTTTAAGAAAATAATAAAATTTCTTAACTTTTATGGGAAAATTTAAAATGATTTTTTATTTTGAAAAATTAATTTTAAGAGAATATTTGAAAATATTTTTAAAATATTTTGAACAATAAATAACATTTGAACAATTATTGATTTGGAAAATAATCGAGTAAGTTTAAAATATATTTATAAGTTTTGAAAAGATTCCAAAATAATTTTAAACGTGAAAAGATTTCAAAACATTTAAAACACAATGTAGATTTTTGAAGATGTCGAACACAAAATTGATAAGCTTTTTAAGCATTTTGAAAGGTTTTAAATGAATACAAAATTTGTATCAAAATTTCTAGAAAAACTAACAATAATTTTTTTGTTTAATTAATTTAAAAAGAATATTTAATAAGATTTACGAAATTAAAAAAAAAAAGAATCTGGATGATTTTAAGGTAATTTTTTACTTTCGCAAGATTTTCCAAAACTTTTTTGGGAAAATTCGAGTTCCAAGATAATAAAATTATTATTACATTCCTGGAAAATTTTACATTTTTTTTAAACATATTTTCAAGCAAATATTTAAAAAAATTTTAAAACAAATTTTAATGTATAAATTAATGTTTCTAGCTTAAAATTGCTTAAAATGAAATATTTTAGAAAATTTGTACATTTTATTCATTCTTCAATACGTAGCATTGAAAGTGATAGCGTGGATTTCTTTTTTTTTTTAATATCTTAACTGTACAATGCATAAAAGTTAAAAATTTAAATTTTGCATTTCAATGGCTTTTACTTTAAAAATTTTCAATTGAAAAGTTTGTAAAGCTTTCATTTTATACGCGAAAATTACTGAGCGTTTGAATTAACATTTTTTAAAGCTTTAATTTAAAAAGTTTGAAATTCAAAAGTATGTTGAGTGTCTTAATTTGCGGTTCAGTTTTTATAACTTCAAATAAAAAAAATTATATTTTCAAGAGTTCGAATTTTTTAATTTCAATGACCGTGATCAATTCTTTCTCAATTGTTCAATTTTTATCTTCAGTCAAAAAGTTTTTTCTTTTTCGACCTAGGATGACAAATATAGAGAATATTGCAATGACATAATTTTAAATTATATGGTGTCCAATCGATTGCTATATATTTAAAAAAAAACTTGAAACATAATGTTTTTTTTTTTTTGTAATAACGAACTTTGAGAAAGAATTGACGAACTCGATGTGAAAATTCTAAAACGGTTCATCACTTTTTTCACGTGAATAATTACAAAAATATTACGAGTGATTAGGAAAAGATTCCCAGAGCACTCTCGAGCTTGCCCGACAAATCTGGGAACTGGAAAGTAGGTTCGCCTGTACGTGGCCCGCACACACGCTCGCCCAAATGCGCGGAGCGCGTGTGCGCACGCATGTGTGTTTCGATTTCGTCGAATGAGTGGCTAGAAGTTTTATAATACCTATGTCGTTTGGCCTCGATGGCTGCGCGTGTTTAAGCACTCTTGGGTTATGTTTAGAAACTGGTGAGTCAGCAGTCTTTTGAGGGTTCGAATCCTCTGAGTTGCGAATTTGTAAAATAATATAAATTGAATCGCACAAATAAAATTTTTCCTCTCTATATTTCAGTCTGAAATTTTCAGGAACTGTTCATAGGAAATTCGAACTGTTCGTAAAAAACTTCGAAATTTATCCATACGTTTCTCATAGAAATAAGGATGTAATGTTTCATTTTTTATCTCGTATCTGAGACCTAGCTACAAGTTCGTGAATTTTTTACGGATACATTTTTTCCGTGCATTACTTTAAAATTTAAACAAAGAAGCTTTTTTGTTTTAGTCTTCTGTACTTTTTGGTCAAAATTTTTCCACCAAGGTTAGTAAAGAATAATAATAATATCTTCAGGCTTTAAATTAAAAATAATAATAATTTACCAGTGGAAAATGATAAATGGAAATTGTAAAATCTAAGGCAGTTATGGCCTCTAAGGAAGTAATAAATGAGACTCGGCACGTAATACATTCATATTTTACTGCAAAATGAAAGGATGAAACTCCCTCTGCAGATGACACGTTGATAATGATACTCTGTAGCTATTCAAAAGCGCGAGTAACATTGTTAACTTGACAATAAATTGGAGGAAAAAGAGAAATATATATATATTATATACATAGATGAAAAGAGGAGGTTTGAAGTTGGAAATAGAAAGGAGAAAGGTGAAATGCGAACAGAGAAAGGTGGTTGTCGCCCGTTCAGGGGATGGTAATAGGTTGACATCTGCACTCAACATCAGAGACGTAAATTACGAGATTTCGCTCTTTGAGAAACTAGATCCTGAATCAAATTTATAATAACAAATTTCATTATTTTTCATCCCACATTATATCACCTATTATCAGTGGTGTAGTCCTAAAATAAAAAGTTGCCTGGCGGTATTTTCCATAAACTGCAATATCAGTTTTAAGGGGGGGGGGGGTATAAGTGAAAATAACGTTACGAACTTAGATAACATTTAGAATATAAACCCAATATGAAAATCCAACTATTTTTTTGGGTAACATTTAACTTTTTTTATTGAAAAGGCTACTATTATATTTTTTGTTCGAAATTCATCTCCTTTGATTCAAAAATCTATTGTTTGGTTGAAAATTTCATTATTTTGTTGAGAATGCAACCATATTTTTCAAGGAATCTGTATTATCATCAGACAATAACATAATTTTTTTAACGTCTTTTCAGACTAGATGGAGATGTGAATTAAAAATTATTTGAATTAATTATTTCTGAAAAAAGATTTTCTCCTTTCGCTCCGCTGGGAATCGAACCACAGAACTACTTTCGCGGAGCGAAGGGAGAAGATCTTTTTTCAGAAAAAAATTATTTAAAATAATTTTTCTTTCATAGCTCCATCTAGTCTGAAAAGACGTTAAATATTTTCTGTTATTCTCTAATGATAATACAGATTCCTTGAAAAAATTTGATTTGTACCATCTAGCAAAATAATGCGTGTATTTCCGAAAAAAGTTTCTTCTCTTGATCTCTCTAGTAGCTTAATGGGAAAGCACCTTCCCAGCGAAGCGAAAGAAGATCTTAAAAAAAAAAAAAATTATTTAAAATAATTTTTCTTTCATAGCACCATCTAGCAAAATAATGCGTGTATTTCCGAAAAAAGTTTCGTCTCTCGATCTCTCTAGTAGCTTAATGGGAAAGCACCTGACCGGAAATCAGTAGTTCTGTGGTTCGTTTCCCAGCGGAGCGAAAGAAGAAGAACTTTTTTCGGAAAAAAAATTAGTTAAAATAATTTTTCTTTCATAGCACCATCTAGTCTGAAAAGACGTTAAATATTTTCTGTTATTCTCTAATGATAATGCAGATTCCTTGAAATATTTGATTTGTACCATCTAGAAAAATAATGCGTGTATTTCCGAATAAAATTTTATTTGTTATTTTCCTTGAATTGGCAGAGGGAAATTTTATATTTTTAGGATTTTATCGAGTTGGAAATTTTTATTTTCAATATTTTATGAATTGGAAGAATCACTTTTTGTTTGTAACATTTTTATTGAATTGGAAGACAGGGAATTTCGGTTTTCGTTTTTTTTTCTAAATTGTAAGAGGGACATTTTTTAAAGATTTTCATGGAGTTGGAAGAAATGAATTTTTTTTCTGAATCGAAAGGGGCTATATTTTCTTTTTAATATTTTTATCGAGTTTAAGAAAAGAACTTATTACTTTTTTCTAATTTGGAAGAGGGATTTTTTTTTTATTTTTATGATTTTCATATAGTTGGAAGGGATACAATTTCGTTTATTTTTTTTCTGAACTGGAAGTGCAATTTTTTATTTTAAACATTTTTCTAGGTTTGGAAAGGAGGACAGTTTTATTTTCAATTTTTGTCTGAATTGCAAGAGGGGCATTTTTTTCGTTTTAAGATTTTTATCGAGTTGGAAGGGACGAAATTTTGGTTTTAGATTTTTCTAAAATGGAACAGGCATTTCTTTTATTTTCAAATTTTTTATTGAGTTGTAAGGGAGGCAATTTTGGTTACTAATTTTTTTTTTTGAATTGGAAGCTGCTATTTTTTAATTTTAATTTGGAGCATTAAAAATTATACCGTTCATTTATATTTTTCATAAAAGTTTAAAATTCAAATTCCTGCAGTTTAATGGAATTTAGTTTTAAATTGTTCAATTGGAAAGTTTTGAAGGCTTCATTTTATCAGCGTAAATTATTGAGCGCTTGAATTAAAAAAAATTTTCAAGCTTCAATTCTAAAAGTTTCAATTTCAAAAGATTTTTAAGATTTCAAATTTTTCAATTTCTTTATCGTGAGAAATGTTTGGGAAACAGGAAATGACCGAGAATTTTTTCCCTCGATTAAAACGGCGACTTTGATTTTGTAATTAAAATGGTTAAAAAATGAAAGAATATCAACTAATTTTTTTCTGAAAAAAGATCTTCTCCTTTCGCTCCGCTGGGAATCGAACCACAGAACTTCCGATTGCCGGTCGGGTGCTTTCCATTAAGCTACTACATAGAGAGATCGAGAGAAGAATCTTTTTTCAGAAAATACACGCATTATTTTGCAAGGTGGTACATATAAAATTTTTCAAGGAATCGGTATGATCATCAGAGAATAATAGAAATTTTTTACGTCTTTTGAGACTAGATGGAAAATAAGAAATACAAATTATTTTAATTAATTTTCTTCTGAAAAAAGATCTTCTTTCGCATTGCTGGGAATCGAAACACAGAACTTTCGATTGCTGGTCGGGTGCTTTCCCATTAAGCTACTAGAGAGATCGAGAGAAGAAACTTTTTTCATAAAATGCACGCAATATTTTGCAAGGTGGTACATATCAAATTTTTGAAGGAATCTGTATCATCATCAGAGAATAACAGAAATTTTTAACGTCTTTTCAGACTAGATGGAAAATAAGAATGACAAATTATTTTAATTAAGTGTTTTCTGAAAAAAGATCTTCTCCTTTCAGAAAAAACTTGTTTAAACTAATTTCTAATTCTTATTTTCCATCTAGTCTGAAAAGACGTTAAAAATTTCTGTTATTCTCTGATGATAATACAGATTCCTTGAAAAATGAAAGAATTTCATGCAATTCATGATATACTTGGAACCGTTTAAAAAATGAAGAAAATCTATATTTTGAAAATTTATAATGAAAAATTATAATTCATAATTAATAATATAATAAAATTGCGATAAAATCTATTCTTTAAACTTGAATCCGCGAATTTTTGTACACTACTCTTAGAATTGACCCTTAACCTGATTTAATTATTCTATCAGGAATTAGAAAGAGTATCTGTGTTATAAACTTTTTTAATTTTTAACTTTTTGTTCGCCTTTAGAAATCATTCAGATAAAGAGTTCAATTTTATCCAAGTGGCGATTTTCTATTTCACAATAAAACTGTCGACAAAGGAAATAAAATAAAAAAGTGAAATGAAAGGAGAAAAACAGAAGAGAGGGTGGGGAATCGCAGAAAAATCAGAGAGAGGTGGCCACAGTCATTTAATAAAGTATGAATATCGCCTATAACTCCTGGCTCGTTCGCGAATAATTTCCACTTTATCGAAAAATAATTATACTTTATCGCAGGGCTCTTCAGTCTCCTCCGTCGCCTCGTCTTAAATCGCTCAATTACATTTCTCTCTTCCTCTCTTTGTCGTTCTACATTCACTGTCTTCGATCATCTTCTTTCCCTCCTCTAAGTCCACGTATTAACTTCAAGGATGGATGACAATTTCTTAAAGAAGAATTGAAATATTAAATTTTTCTCAATTAAAGGATGAAAAGAATATTAGCTCTGCAGTTTAAAATTTCGTTCTTTTAATATTCATCTTTATCAATATTTTTTGAACAATAATTTTTTTGTACATTATGTAACAAAATTATTTTTAAAATTAAAGTTAGAATTTCTGTTTTTAGGGTTCCGTAGCCCCAGGCAGAAACCCATTTACTATCGGCCGGGTGTCTATCCGGCTATCCTAATTTTTTCCCAGGAGGGGAAATGCAGGTGGAGAAACAGGGGAAGTGAGGGGAAATGAGGAAAGGGGTAGTACAGGAAGTGAGACGAAATTAGGAGGGTCAATGTGAGGAGAGTAATGAGGCTAAACGAAGAGAGATGAAGTAGGGGAAGCGAGACAAAACGAATGGAGGGGAAGTAGGGTAAGATAGGGAAATTAGGTAAGGAAATTAGGAAAAATTAGGAGAGGTTAAGCAGAGGAGATAAGGGAAAATAAGAGGAGAAGCGAGGGCGATTAAGAGGAGGGGAAGTAGGAAAGGTGAGGGGAAATGAAGGGTAGGGAAGTGGGAGGTGTGAGGAAAATGAGAGTTGGGGAAGTAGAAGTGGTGGGAAATAAGGGAAGGTGAAGTATGGTAAGTGAGGGGAAATAGGGGAGGAGAATTATGGGAAATGAGGAGAGAGTACTAAGGGAAAATTAGCAAAGAGGAAGAATAGGCATTGACGACAATGAGGGGAAATGAACAGAGGTGAACTGAGTGAAATGAGGAAAAATAAGGGGGAAGAAGAATTAGGGGAAATGAGGGAAAGGGATGTAGGTGGAGTGAGGGGAAATCAAGGAAGGGCAAGTATGTGAAGTGAGGGCTTAGGAAGTAGGGGGAGTGAGGGGAAATGAGGGTTGGTGGAGAGGGGGAAGTTAGGGGTTGGGAATGACGGTAAATGAGAAGAGGAGAAGTAAGTGGGAACGAGCGGAGGGGTAGTATAAGAATTGAGTGAAGAAGGGTAGTGAGGAAAGGGCTACTGAGGTGGTGCCGGTGAGTAGGGGAGGGAAAGTGATGGCTGGGCATGGATGTAGGGGAAGGGGAGTTTTAGCTGGGGAAGTGAGGAGAGGAAGAAGTAGAGGAGGAAGAAGTTGGGGAAGGGATGGTTTGCGAAGGGTGTACTGTGTGGAGGGGTAGTAGGGGAAGGGGGGAAGGGGAAAATAGGAGGAGTAGCGGAAGGAAAGTATGGGATATTTGATTACACTAATTCTAAGTTGGAACAGGGAATTTCGAAAAAAATTATCATTCTAAGTTGCGACAAAAAATTTTAGTATAAAAATATAATTATGAATTTAAAAAAGGGAATTTGAGTCAAGGATTATGATTTTGAGTATGAGACAAAGAATTTTAGTAGAGAAATATAATTTTGTTGGCAATTGGGACAGAAAATTCCAGTAAAGAATTAAAAATTTGACTTTGAGTTTCAGTTATTAAATTATCTTATCAAAAAATTAATCTTCTTCTTTGAAAATTCATGATTTTGTTTGAAGATGAAACTAGTTCGTGAAAAATTATTTACTTTGTGGAAAATTCAACAATTCTGTTGCAGTCATTTTTTTAGTTGAAAAATCAACTGTTTTCTTGACAATTCGTTTTTTTGGGTTGGAAATTTAACCAAATTTTGGTAGAAAATTCTTTTCTTTGGTGGAAAATAATTTTTATTAACTGAAAATTTGAATATACCATTTTCCGTTTTAAATTAATTTTTTTGAATGGAAAATTCAACTACTTGGTTCAAAGTTCAACTACTTCGTTAAAAATTAATTTTGCTCGTAGAAGATTCTTGATTTTTCGTTGAAAATTAAACTATTTCATTTTTGGGGAAAAGTTGTCTTTCCTAGTTGAAAATGAATAATTTATTTTGTTGCAATTTCGTTTTTTGTAGAAAATTAAGACTCTTGCTTAGAATATCTTCATTTTGGTTAAACATTGAACTATTTTGTTGAAATTTCAAGTATTTGGTTGAAAATTCATGTATTTTGTTAAAAATTCGGCTTTTTGGTAAAAAATTAATCTTCTTGTTTGAAAATTCATCTTTTTCAGTTGAAAATTCCACTATTTTGTTGAAATTTCATGTATTTTCTTTTAAATTTGTCTTTTTTGATAAAAAATTAATGTTCTTGTTAGAAAATTCAGCTACTTGGTTGAAAATTTAACCACTTTGTTAAAAATTTATGTTTTGGTTGGATATGCATCCTTTTAGTTGAATATTCATATAGCTATGAATATTTTAGTTGAAAATCCATAATTTTAGTTAAAAATTCATCTCGTTGCGGTTGAAGATTCAATTATTTTGGTTAAAAATTAGTCTACTGCGTAGAAAATTCAACAGTTTTTTGAAAGTCATTTTTTTGGTTGTAAATTAATTTTTTTTCTTGAAAATTTATGTATTTTGTTGAAAATTCATCTTTTTTGTTGAAAATTCAACTATTTGGTTGAAAATGCATGTAATTTGTTAAAAATTCGTCTTTTTGGTAAAAAGATCAATCTTCTTGTTTGAAAATTCATCTTTTTGGTTGAAAATTTAAATATTTTAATAAAAAGTTTTAAATTATTTAAATTCAATGAATTCAGTTAAAGATTTATAATTTTAGTTAAAAATTGAACTATTTTGTTGAAAAAATTTTTTTTTGCTTGAAAATTAATTTTTTAACTGAAAGTTTTACTACTCCATCTATGGTGGAAAATGTATCTCTCTTAGTTGGAAATTAGACTATTTGGTTGAAAATGTATCTTTTTTAGTTGAAAGTTCAACTGCTTCATTGAAAATTCTTTTTTTTTCTGTAGAAAATTAATCTATTTCGTTGAAAATTTATTTATTTAGTCAAAAGTTCATCTATTTTGTTAAAAATTTAACAATTTTATTAAAAAATCATTCTTTTTGGTTGAAAATTCGTGAGTCGAAACCAGGCGGATTAATCTACTAAATTTTTTTTGTAATCTAGAGTAATTCCATGCAATCCGGAGTAATATCAAGTAATCCAGAGTAATTATTTATACAGGGTGTTTTTTTAAACTCGAGACATCGAAATATCTAAAAAAATACGCATCCTATGAAAAAAATATCCGTAATAAAAACTTTTTATTTTCGAGGGGAAAGACGACTTTGAAAAAAATTACGCCCCCTCCCCACCCCCACCCCCAGGAGGCAAATTTTTTTATCACTTTTTATTTCGAAAAAATTTTTCGAATAAAACTTACGTATTTCATAAAGGAGAATCTGAATCTGTGATAAAAAATTGGAGTTCCCATTTGAAATTACAAAGTTACCCCCACTCCTGCCTCCTGGGGGGGGGGACATTTTTTCAAAGTCGCTTTTCCCCCTCGAAAATAAAAAGTTTTTATTACGGATATTTTTTTCATAGGATGCGTATTTTTTGAGATATTCCGATGTCTTAAGTTAAAAAAAACACCCAGTATAGTAGTAAACCAGGGTAATCCGGAGTAATCCACCTCCTCTTTTTGGTCGTTCTTTTTTCTCGGGAGAGGAAGTGCGGAGAGGGGAAGGGAGGCGAATTTAGGAGAGAGGTAGTAAGGAAGTGAGGGTCAGCAGGGGAGGAAAAGTGGGGAAGTGAGAAGAGAAGTAGTGTGGTTGGAGAAGAAGGTTAGGGGGAGGGGGTAGTAGGTAATATATGGTGAGTAGGGGAGGAGAAGTGAAGAGAGAAGTGGGTTAAGGGTGGAATGAAGGGGTGAGTACAGGGATGGAAGCAGGGAAGAAAGTAAAGAGAGGGTAGTAGTAGGGAAGTGATGATGAAGAGGGGTGAGGAAGTAGAGGAAGTAGAGGAAGTGAGAAGAGAAGTAGAGGAGGAAGAAGTAGTTTAGGGAGGAGTATTGGGGAAGTGAGGATGAGTAGGGGTGTCGAAGTGTGGAGAGAAGTAGAAGAGGGAGAAGCAGGTTTAAAGAAGGAGTGAAGGGGTAATTAAAGGGCGGGATGAGACGTAATGAGAAGTAGTGGTAAGTGTAGTTTGGGAAGTGGGAGAGCAAGGGGCAGTCAGGAGATGGAAGTACTGGAAGGGAGTGGCAGTGAGGTTAGGGGTAGTATGGAAGTAAAGGTGATGTGGGGTGGCGAATTTGAGGAGGGGAATTTGAGGAAGTGAGAAGGGAATCGGAGAAAGTGAGGAGAGGGTAAGTATAGGAGGGAGGAGTAGGTTAGGGAGGCGTATTAGGGAAGTGAAAGTGAGTACGGGTGTGGAAGTGTGGA
>CAKNYM010043148.1:0-34395 GCA_932195095.1 Andricus curvator | reverse complement strand
TGTACTGATTAAATCAGTTAGATTTTAACTGATTCAAATTTAGAGAGTAGATTTTTCAACTTCGTGTTCGACTTCGATGAAAAGAAAAAGTTTGTTTGCAAATATTATAAAATTATCAAAACCTCTACATATGAAGTGATTGTTAAATTTGTTTTTATTTTAGACTGAAAAGGAACTTTATTTACTCAAGGTTCTATCGACCTTAAGGAACACATTCTCATCCAGACACTCGCGCTTCGCGCTCGATATTTGATTTGAAAATCATTTGAACCTTGCGTTCCACGCTCGGTTCTGTGCACCGTATGATAGAAACAAAAAAGTTTGAACGCACTTACGACGTGCGATTTGGTAAATACACTGAGCGTGCACTTTGTGCTTCGTGTTATATGTTCTTCATATACAAATTACTAAATTTGTATTTGATTTCAAATGAAAAATAATGATATAATTTAGGCGACAAATTGTATTCATTAAAATTTTATTTTAGCTTTTATTTTAAAATTGATTACAAGTTTGTAAATCTTTTTTGAATGCACAATTTTTGTTCATTTATCTGTTTTCGTACCTTGCATTGTTTTTTCAAAAATTTGATTTTTTTACTGTCAATGTTATTTTCACGAATAAAACAAAAACTACGCATCCTATCGAAACATGATTTACAACAAATTTGTACCTCTTCCTTGGATGAACAAATGTTGTTCTTGTCATTTTTTTCGTAGCTCGTGATATTCGTCTAAAAATTTGATTTTTCTATTTTCAATGCTGTTTATTACGAATAAAACAAAAACTACACGTCATATCAAAAAGTGAATGATAAGAAATTTGTAGATCTTTTTTGGGTGCACAATTTTGGTGGAATGATCTTTTCTCGTATCTTGCACAGTTTCACAGCAAAATGGAATTTTTACATTCTCATTCTAATGAGAAGGTATTGGTTTTATGTAAAATTTGACATAGTCGGTTTTCATCAAATGTCCACGTTTTGAGACCCCCTGAGCTAGAAAAAACGATTTTTACGAAGGTGTCTGTCTGTAGTCTGTAGTCTGTCTGTCTGTCTGTAGCCACGATAACTTTCGAAAAAATGATCAGATTTGATTGAGCTTTGGCACACTTTTTTATGGCCGAAAAATAGAGAACGAGTTCGTTAACCAGCTATTTTGGATGAAAATCCAAAAAGTGAGCACATTTTGAAAATTTTTGAGACCACTTTTTTTGAAGATTTGAAAATTCTATGTACGGTTATTAGTAGTACGCAAAATGACGAACAAAATATTCTTATGACTTTTCGTGTTAAAAAAAAATTACTGGAGTTATAGCATTTTCAAAATTCCAAAAAACAAACGAAAATGAACATTTTAAGCCGAAAAACGCACGATATGAAAAAAAGTCAAGAGGAGAAAAACGTTGATTCCTGAACACCCTATAATATTTTTATAACAACTTTTTGAATTTTTTGAAAAATAAAAAATTCAAATTTTGATCGCACAAAAAATTAATGAAAAATCAAAAAAGCCATTTTGCTGTCAAACTATGCAAGATACCAGAAAAGACCATCTCACCAAAATTGTGCACCTAAAAAAGATCTACAAATTTCTTATCAGCCACCTTTTGATATGACGCGTAGTTTTTGTTTTATTCGTAAAAAACAGCATTGAAAATAGAAAAATCAAATTTTCAGACGAATATTACCAGCTACGAAAAAATGACCGAAACAAAATTTGTTCATCCAAGGCAGAGGTACAAATTTATTGTGACTCACGTTTCGATAGGATGTGTGGTTTTTTTTATTCGTGAAAATAACACTGACAGTAAAAAAAATCAAATTTTTGAAAAAACAATGCAAGGTACGAAAACATATATATATATATACCATTTAGCTATTTCCCTTTCGGCGAGCCTCAAGGGGTAAGCGTGACACTACCCGATTCGGGTAGTGTTTCTAGGTGGATAGTTTCTTGTAGTAAATAACTACTACAAGTGTGGGCTCACCACACCCACGACCGCCAACAGCAACGCAGTAGTATCAGACGGTCACCCATCCAAGTACTAACCGCGCCCAACACTGCTTAACTTCAGTGATCTAACGGGAACTGGTGTTTCCAGCGTGGTATGAACACAAATTGTGCATTCAAAAAAGACTTACAAACCCGTAATCAATTTTTGTGGTAAGAATATATTGAAAATGAAAAAATAATTTGTATATGAAGAACATATAACACGAAGCACAAAGTGCGCGTTCAGTGTATTTACGAAACCGCACGCCGTAAGTGCGCTCAAACTTTTTTGTTTCTATCATACGGTTCAAATGATTTTCAAATCAAATATCGAGCGCGAAGCGCGAGTGTCTGGATGAGAATGTGTTCCTTAAGGTCGATAGAACCTTGAGTAAATAAAGTTCCTTTTCAGTCTAAAATAAAAACAAATTTAACAATCACTTAATATGTAGAGGTTTTGATAATTTTATAATATTTGCAAACAAACTTTTTCTTTTTATCGAAGTCGAACACGAAGTTCAAAAATCTAGAGGAGCCGAGCTTAAAGCGCGATGTAAATACGCCCGAGCGCGTAGCGCGAGCTGAATACATAATCGAGCGCGAAGCGCGAGATCCAACAGTCGCGCGCCCTAGGCGCGCTCAAACTTGCGAGCGCAGCGAGCCGCGCGCGAAGCGCGCCATGAGAATGTGCCCGCGAGCGGGCAGATTTTTACATTCTCATTCTAATGAGAAGGTATTGGTTTTATGTAAAATTTGACATAGTCGGTTTTCATCAAATGTCCACGTTTTGAGACCCCCCGAGCTAAAAAAAACGATTTTTACGAAGGTGTCTGTCTGTAGTCTGTAGTCTGTCTGTCTGTCTGTCTGTAGCCACGATAACTTTCGAAAAAATGATCAGATTTGATTGAGCTTTGGCACACTTTTTTATGGCCGAAAAATAGATAACGAGTTCGTTAACCAGCTATTTTGGATGAAAATCCAAAAAGTGAGCACCTTTTTAAAATTTTTGAGACCACTTTTTTGGAAGATTTGAAAATGCTATGTACGGTTATTAGTAGTACGCAAAATGACGAACAAAATATTCTTATGACTTTTTGTGATAAAAAAAAATTACTGGAGTTATAGCATTTTCAAAATTCCAAAAAACAAACGAAAATGAACATTTTAAGCCGAAAAACGCACGATATGAAAAAAAAGTCAAGAGGAGAAAAACGTTGATTCCTGAACACCCTATAATATTTTCACAACAACTTTTTGAATTTTTTGAAAAATAAAAAATTCAAATTTTGATCGCACAAAAAATTAATGAAAAATCAAAAAAGCCATTTTGCTGTCAAACTATGCAAGATACCAGAAAAGATCATCTCACCAAAATTGTGCACCTAAAAAAGATCTACAAATTTCTTATAATTCACCTTTTGATATGAGGCGTAGTTTTTGTTTTATTCGTAAAAAACAGCATTGAAAATAGAAAAATCAAATTTTCAGACGAATATTACCAGCTACGAAAAAATGACTTTTCATTTGAAATCAAATACAAATTTAGTAATTTGTATATGAAGAACATATAACACGAAGCACAAAGTGCGCGCTCAGTGTATTTACCAAATCGCACGCCGTAAGTGCGCTCAAACTTTTTTGTTTCTATCATACGGTTCAAATGATTTTCAAATCAAATATCGAGCGCGAAGCGCGAGTGTCTGGATGAGAATGTGTTCCTTAAGGTCGATAGAACCTTGAGTAAATAAAGTTCCTTTTCAGTCTAAAATAAAAATAAATTTAACAATCACTTAATATGTAGAGGTTTTGATAATTTTATAATATTTGCAAACAAACTTTTTCTTTTCATCGAAGTCGAACACGAAGTGCAAAAATCTAGAGGAGCCTAGCGTAAAGCGCGATAGCAAATACGCCAGTGCGCGAAGCGCGAGATAAATATATGATCGAGCGCGAAGCGCGAGATCCAACAGTCGCGCGCCCTAGGCGCGCTCAAAATTGCGAGCGAAGCGAGCCGCGCGCGAAGCGCGCCATGAGAATGTGCTCGCGAAGCGGGCAGATTTTTCATTATTTTTTTGTGCGATCAAAATTTGAATTTTTATTTTTTCAAAAAATTCAAAAAGTTGTTATAAAAATATTATAGGGTGTTCAAAAAGCAACGTTTTTCTCCTCTTGACTTTTTTTCATATCGTGCGTTTTTCGGCTTAAAATGTACATTTTCGTTTGTTTTTTGGAATTTTGAAAATGCTATAACTCCAGTAATTTTTTTTTATCACAAAAAGTCATTAGAATATTTTGTTCGTCATTTTGCGTACTACTAATAACCATACATAGTCTAATTCTGGCTCAGGGGGTCTCAAAACGTGGAGATTTGATGAAAACCGACTATGTCAAATTTTACATAGAACCAATACCTTCTCATTAGAATGAGAATGTAAAAACTCCAATTCTGCAATATAAAATTTAATTGAACGAAATCAGACGTATTCAACAGTGTTTAAACTTTTATCTGCCATGAGTAAAAGTAAATTTAATATGTTATAATTTGCTAAAATGATATTTTACAATTAACTAAAACATAACCATTTTTAAACACTTTATAATGGTTATTAAAATCACGGTACTTAATTTTTACATTCTCATCCAGAGAAGGTATTAGATTTGTGTAAAATTTGACCCCCCCCCCCCCCTGGGTGTCAAATGTCCACGTTTTGAGACATTCAGAACCCAAAAAACAGGTTTTCGCGAAGGTGTATGCCTGTATGTATGTATGTATGCATGTAAGTGGGTATGCATCTGTGTATGTAGATTTTTATTTTGTTAGCACGATAGGAGTTGAGAGTTACAGCATTTTCAAAATCCAAAAGAAGAAACGAAAATTAACATTTGCAGCCAAACAACGCACGATACGAAAAAAAGTCAAGGCAAGAAAAATGTTTCTTTTTGCACGCCCTACAAGATTATCATAACGACACTTTGAATTTTCTTGAAAAATCGAAAATTCACATTTTTATTGCACAAAAAATAATGAAAAAACCAAAAATTTAATTTTACGGTCAATCTAGTCAAGATACGACAAATGATGATTAAACAAAATTTGTGCACTAAAAAAAGATCTAGAAATTTGTTATTGGTCAATTTTTGACAGGATATGTATTTTTTGTTTTATTTGTAAAAAATAACATTAACAGTGAAAAAATAAGCCCGATAAGTGGGCACATTCTCATCAAAACTTTGCTTATTTAATTTCTTTTTCAGAACGCAATCATAAAAATGGCGTGTTTTCATGCCTCCATAGACAAACGCAAAAGTACGCTTTTTGAGCAGCGTCTGGCGGTGCGTTGGATGAGTTACAAAATAGGGTTCAGTAAGCACGGCGTGACGTAGAGTTAAAAAAAGAGCTTTGTTTGAGCGTGCTCCGTGTATTTTCGTAACGCTAGAGAGAGACCGTGGTTCACAAAGATAGAAAGAGAATTCATAGCGGATTGGTGAGTCGATGTTTCTAACGAAGAGTATAGCGTGTTCCTATCGCCTCGCACATTATACTTTGTTCATATCTTCGTAAAAACTAATCTTTTCTATATAAGTGTATTTGAAAAATAGTTTTTATTTTTTAAGAACTGTTAAATGAAATAATGAAATGTTAATAATTATCATTCATTATGAAGATATTACAAAAATAAACTTTTGTCTCGTGCATTTGGTCCATTGTTTTTCCATAGGCACTCAACAAAGTGAAGTTAGCTGATGGTTGAAGTGAAAATACCTAAATTGATTTTCTGGAATATCATCAATATTATACATAGCATTATACAGATTATAATGATTATAAATTCAATATAAATTTATTATAACTTTACTATATAATTCAAAATATATAATCAAAATTTTTGTTTTTGGCCCACCCTACCCTACAGTTAATTTATTGCTTCGCGAGGTGTACTTGACTGACATTCTTTATTTTCTGAGATGTTGTACTACATAAAAAAATAGCAGACACGTACTTTTTTACACTTGCTAATTCGTAGAGGTAAGTGGTAATCACCACCCTAACATTTTCTCCTCAGAAACAGTTTTTCGTTAATATCTCAAAACGAATTGGAATCTTTTAACAAAACAAACGTCATATTATTTTCCACAGACAAGCACTCATTGCGAAATATTTTTATAACAAGGGGTTGCAACCCTTACTTTCTACGAGGTCAAATGCGATTTTTTTCACATTTAATTGAAAAAGAAATTTTGAAACCGCCTGAATTTCACTGTATATTGTACTCTTACTAAGAAAAGAAGAAATTAAAATTGACATGTTCCGGGATTTTAGAGATAAAATTCATTGCAAGGGTCGATTCATCTCTACAGTTTATTTATTTCTTTTGGACAATCAGTAACAACATACGTTTTAAATTTTAATCTTGGAACGCTTATATCGACATATACTCGTATTTTTCAATTAAAAAGGAAATAACATAAGCACCCTTATTCTTAGGAGGATTGACTACCCCATGACAATTTATCATTATCAGATAGTGAATAAAAGCAGTTTTTTACCATCAACACAATCAAGTAGTCCAGAGTATTAAAAACCACCCTACTTCTTGAGGCCTCGCCCCTACATTTTCCATGTTTATGTGAATATAACCAAATATTATTTATTAAAGTAAGTTTCAAAAATAAGTTTTCAAAGTTGGAAAATATCTTAGTCATAAAGTTATAGTTTCACACTTCAAGATTAGACTGGAATGTAATAAATGTAGTGTTGAAGAGTTTCACATTAGTTTTTAAGAGTGCCTTTCATTCCTACAATGAATGAATTCAAACACGGTTGGCAAATGCATGCAATTTTCATTAAATTGTAATATATGTAAAAGATATGTCCCGAGTATCGCTTTTTGTAAGGAATAAGTCAACTCATGAAGTCTTAAATGTCTGTAGAATTACTGCGATGTATTTGTTTCAATTTCGGATTTTCAACAACCCCCCGGGGCCGGGCCATAATACATTGTTAGGAAATATCCCCCCTCCCAGCTGTTGCGTAATTTAAGTAAAGTTCCGCACCGCGGACAAAACTGTTCTTGGACATCGAAAACGATTTCACGAATCGTTCCTCGCCTTCTTCGCCTTGCTCGCGTGCCTTGTTCAGCCCGTGAATATTGACGCGTGAATATGTTCGAATATGAGAGGAGCGAGTTCACGGGACAGCCCGACCCTGTTCACCACAGAAATTCACTTGCGTTGAACAGTATAGCGGTGGACCCTTCAGTTTCTCCTAGCCTGGAAGCTGGGAAACAGTTGGTCCACGCTAAGAAGGCCCCGTGATCTTTGTAATGGATATTCTGTACAATCCAAGGGTATTGGGTTTTACCGCGAATTCATGCCCGTTATGTAGCAACGCTTTGAATTTCATACATTTCCAGTCGAAATGTATTACATTTTCAACAAAATAGTTGAATTGTCAATAAAAAAAAGATTTTCTGCCAAAATCGAACAATTTTTTAGCTTAGAATGGAATGTTCAAGCCGATAAGTGGAATATTTGAAAAAACTTTTGACTTGAAAATTCAGAAAGATGAATTTCCGACCAAGAAGTTAAGTTTTAACCAACACAGATGATTTTTAAACCAAATGTTTTACCGAAGAGATTAATGCTCAACCGGAACCTTGCGAAAGAGTATCATTCGAACATATAATAATAATTATTATTACTATGATATAACGATGTTCCGATAATGAATTTCTCATAATTTCTTCGCGATTGTTTTGTTCCTATAATTCCTGTAATGACGAAAAAATTATAGGAAATTATTTGTAGGAAAATCATAAGTAGTTAAACTTTGAACCAATGAAATGAATCTGCAATAAAAAAAATGAATCTTTACCAGCGTAGTACAATTTTCAAAAAAATGTAAACTCTTTAGAATAAATATAATATTTTAAACGTTTCGACGGAAAATGTTTTAATTTGAAATCAAAAGCAGCATAATTCATCCAACAACGACCAATTGTTAACGAAGTATTTGAATCTTCACCAAAAACAGATTAATTTCTAGTCAAACAGTTCCACTTTTAATCAAAAAGATGCAATTTTTCACCAACGAAGGTAAATTGTAACCCAAAAAAGGCTTTTCACACAAATGAATGACTTTTCAAACATAGAGATGAATTTTTAAGGAAGTACTGTACATTTTAAACATGTGGTTGAATTTTCAACCTTAAAAGATGAGTTCTCATCAAAAATTATCATACTTGATAGTGAAACCGAAAAAGATTTAATATTACATTAAGCGCAATTAAATTCAACCAAAAAAGTCAAGTTTTATACATGAAATTTCAACGAAATAGTTGTATTGTCAGTTGAAAAAATGAAATTTAAATGAAAGTAAATGTAAATAAAAAATTTAATTTCCAACCATAGAAGCTAATATTTCACTAAAAAAATAATTTTTAAGAACGTAGTTCAACTTTCAACCACGTAGTTTAATGTTCCACCAAAAAAATGAATTCTGAACGAGAACTCTAATACTGGCAATATTTAAAAAAAATTGCAATTGTAAATCAAGAACAGTAAACTTCACCCAAAAACTAAGAATATGCACCAAAGTATTAGAATTTTTAACGGAATAGATTACTAATAGTAATACTAAGAAGATTAATTTTTTACAAAAAAAATAGGGGGTTGCAAAAACACAAGGTGAATTCTTAAACAAAACAGATTGATTTTCAAGGAAACAGTTTCATTTGTAACAAAAAATATGGAATTTTCACAAAAAGATGTGAATTTGGCAACAAAAAATACGATTTTTTAACCGAATTTAAATTTCCAGCCAAGAAAGATTTCTCAGTAATGTAAGAAAATAAATGTAACCAAGTGGTTCAATTTGCAAGAAAAAAAAAATGTATTTTCAATAAAAAATAGTATAGTTGTTATTCCAACCCACAAAGACAACAAATTTTTTATTTCAAATAAAAAAAAGTTGCGATCCAAAAAAAAAGTAATTTTCGAAAATTCAAACAGTTGAATTTTCATGTAAAAAAATAACTATTAACGACAAAAAAAACACATTTTCAGCAATTTATATTCCTTAACTAAGGAGATGAATCTTGAACAGGTGGAATTACTTCTTAAGCAAGTACTGAAAACTTTCAATATTGATGTATGTATTTTTAATCCAAAAGATGAATTGTCAGCGAAAAATATAGTATAGGTGACATGTCAGACAAACAATATTTTGATCTTGAATGAGAAATAGTCAAATTCAACTGAGAAGGAGAAATCTCGAAAAAATTGTTCAATTTTCAACCAAATAGTAGAATTTTGCACCAAAATAGATGAATTTTTCACCATAAATATAATAATAGACTTCTCAACCAAATAAGAAGACCACGAGTGCAATATCATTACTTGAAACATTTTGAAAGAAAAACAATTTTCAACAATAAGAAAATAGTTCCATTTTCAGCAAGGTCATTGGAATTGAAAGAAAATAGTGAAATGTTTATGTTAAACGGTTCAGTTTTCAACCTACAAAGATGAATGTTTAAAGAAATAGTAAAACTTGCCACGAAAACTATTTTGTTCAAAAATTTTTAGTTTTTTTTGACATTCATTTGTTTTCTGACAAGTAAGCTTTTCCATTTTCAGGTAACAGTTCATTGTGTTTTTTGAAAATTCAACTAATTTATCTTCAAAACTTATGAAAACTTTCTTTTCTGGCAAATAAATCGTCTTGATTGAAGATACAACTACATCGTTGAAAGTTACAAATTCCGAAGTAAAAATTAATGTTAATAGTTGAAGATCCCTCTCTTTGACCAAAAAGTTTAACTATTGTGTTGAAAATAATTTTTTTCTGGTGTAGATCAAGTCTTGAATTGCAGATGTACCTATTGTATTGTTGGTTGAAAAGCGATTGTTTTAGTTTTAAATTCAACTATTAGCATGAAAAGGAATTTCTTTTTTGATAATTAATATTTTCCGTAGCAAATTCTACTACTGGAAAATTGAACTATTTGGTAGATAATGATTGTTTGTTGAAAATCAATGTTTCTGTTACAACATTCATCATGTTAGTGCAAATAGAACTATTTATTTTTAATTTATATTTTTGTCGAAAATTCACATTTTTGGGTTGACAATGCGACTGTTTTATAGAAAATTCAGTTTTATAGAAGACTCAACTATTCTGTTGAAAATTCGTCTGTTTTGTTGAATTAAACCGGTCGAAAATTCATTTTTCAAAGTAATTGATTATACTGAAAATTGAAATATTCCATTTTTGATAGAAAACTTTTTTTTTAGTTGAAAATTCAACAATTTGGTTCGACATTTATGTATTTTTATAATAATTCGTATTTTTGTCAGAAAATTGTTCTTATTGGTTACAAAACCATATCTGTGGTTGAAAATCAAACTATTTGGTTTCTTAATGTTTATTCTTTAACTTTTGTTGAAAACTTTTTTGTTTACCATTCATCATTTAAGTTGAAAATCAATATCTGCAAGTTATGGGAAATTACGTTTGTTATTGAGAACTTATTTTTGAAGATGTTGAAAACCATATAAGTTTGCACATTTTTATTGAGTTAAAAATTGCGTTAGAATATTGTGCCTTAATGTTCTTCTAAATTCATCTGTTTCCAATTAGAAAGTGAACAAAAGTATGTTTAACAAATCTTGAAATGCTGAGAGAAGCTTATACGTTTGCATTTCAAGGTCAATATTTAGTATTTGCATTTATAAAATATTTTGTGTTCCGTATTTCTTCAATCATCACATTTTCACATTTGTGAACACTAATAATTTCTAATTCAAACAAGACAGATAATTAGTGCTGTTTCAGATCATATGTAATCTAACAATTGAAAACTGAAGTTCAAATAAAGCCCAAGAATAATATTAGTTGATATTATGTATTGAACTGTATAGCATGTGAAGCAGAGCCACCTGGTGAAATATATATTGTGCAAAGAGCGTTCACAACGCAGAAACTCTTCTCATCACGCAACAGCTCGCCTGTAGCTGTTTGATGCTGCCTGACGGTGAATACCTATCTGGGAGCAAGAGTAGGCGGTCGCCAGTGGTGAACTCGAACATGGTTTGTGACGTCGGTTCCAATCTGCTGGCCTGACCGTTTGCTACGCGTTCACGTGGTCCGCTCGAGTACGGAGCTGCCTAGTTTTCGGGTACACACGACTATTCACTCTCTGCTCCCCACACGACTCTTCCTACCACGGGTAGCGCGAACGGACCTTTTAGTTCCTACACTGGGAAAATATTAACACGGGAGGAGTGCGTCAGGAACGCATGGAGCGTTCACCCAGCATTTCGCTCCCAGTCCTTGCTTTGTTGTCTCATTCACGCTCGTTAGAACAAAAATGCAGTAGGGCTCATGCGTACCTTCACCGACTCAAAACGTGATTTTGCATTTTTCCACGGAGACAATGAAATCACGCCATTTATGATTTTGTTCTGAAAAGTATCGTTCGTGATTCCTGTGGACTGACGGCCTTTTTGAAACGAGCGCAATGTTTTTGTAACTAGTCGTAGTAACCTACGAATCGTTACAAAAACATTCGCTCGTTTCAAAAAGGCCGTCAGTCCACACCAGTCACGAAATGTACTATTTTATCTCGTGTGTGGGTTTTCAAAACATTTATTTTTGATGTGTAAACATTAGGGTTACCATCTGGGTCGGGTGAAAAACCAGGACGCTCAAAGGTCATCAAGACAAAAATGTACCAGGTAGTTAGTTAGTTTTAATGCGGGTGGGAAACCCATGGAGAGCTCCCCTGGCGCTCAAGCTATAAAGCCTATTGTGCCACACCCTTACTTATTCACTCTCAGCAGTCGAATCCAGACCTCTTGACGAAGCCCAGTATGTCGACCACTGATCGTGTTGCAATTTCCTCTGTGTCCATAAAATGGGCCCCGAGGGTCTGTTGCCTGAGCCTAGCTGATGCCGGGCACTGGCATAATACATGCAGGGATGTTTCGTCATCCCTGCCACATTTCCTGCACTCTGTCGTGGGGTTATACCCCATTTTGTGCATATGATAGTTCAAGTGGTTGTGCCCTGTTAGGGTCCGTACCACTGTCCTTATATCTTTCTTGGGTAAACCCAGGATTTCCCTAGCTCTGCCCATCCTATAGGTATGCCCCAGGATGGATTTCGCCTGACGGCAACCCTGGGTTTGTTCCCAGCATTTCCGGTGTTTTGTTCGGATCCAGCTTTTAATGGCCATCCCGACACAGCAAGACGCTATTCCCAGTACCGGTTCCGGCCCTATGAATTCGCTCGCTGCACCGCGTTTCGCCAACTGGTCCGCCTTTTCGTTGCCCTTGATCCCTGTGTGACCAGGGACCCATATGAGAGCCACTTTGTTTTTTTCTGCAAGTTGGTTTAATGCTTTTTTGCATTCCCAAACCAGTTCTGATGTTATGTCTGGTTTCCCTATTGCAGTTAGTGTCGCTTGGCTGTCCGAACAGATCGTAATCTGTTTGCCAGCAGCGTTTTGCTCTATTAGTATTTCAGCACAGCGAAGGACGGCCAGGACCTCCGCCTGGAAGACAGTAGCGTGTCGCCCAAGTGTGATCCCTATACCTTTCCCTCTCTTGCTGTCATAAATTCCTGCTCCTGACCCTCCCTCTCCCCTGGAGCCATCTGTATACCAAATTTCCCCCTGGAGTAGTGGGTTACCATTAGCTTTCCACAGATCCCTGCTTGGGATGCAGACGCGGAAAGCTTTGGCGAAGTTGAAGCGTTTTGTTATTTTATCTTGCCTCATCTGTAGAATCGGCAGTGCGCTGATATCACTCGGGAGTCTAGTGTGTCTAGTCCCCGGAGTCCATCTATTTGCTCTTGCCAGACGGCCCATCGCGTGTGCCGCTCTAGCGGTTATCGCCACATGTAGGGGTTCCTCACAGAGCATGAATCCTATCGCCGCTGTGGGCGCAGTCCTCATTGCTCCAGTCAAGCCCCTAAATGCTAGCGTTTGTAATCTTCGCAGCCTGTCCTGCATTGTTTTAAGTTCCACCCGTGGCCACCAGACCACGGCCGCATGTAGGAGCCTGGGTTTTAAGACAGCAGAGTAGAGCCATGCAAGCATTTTAGGCCCTAGCCCCCACGTCAACCCAAATGCTCTCCTGCACATCCAAAAAGTCATGACAAATTTCCTGCATTGGGTCTCCAGGTGCTTTGCCCAGCTCAGCTTGCCATCTAGGATTACTCCCAGATATTTAACCGAGTCTGAACAAGTCAGCTTCCCACCACAGAATACAGGAGCGTCAACTTTCGGAACTTTATAATTTCTCGTGAAAATGAAAAGATTGGTCTTTTCCGGATTTACCGAGAGCCCTGAGCTATCGCACCAGAGCTCTACGATGCGCAGCGCCGACCTTATAAGACCCATCAGCGTATCCAGATGAGCCCCCCTGACTAGGATTACAAAGTCATCCGCGTATCCCTGAGTATAGTACCCCTCATTATTTAGCCTTCGAAGAAGGCCGTCCACTACAATGCACCACAGGAGGGGCGACAGGACACCCCCCTGTGGGCAACCCCGCGGAGCTATCCCCCTTACTAGGCCTTCACCCCATCTGGTTTCGAGTCTTCTTCGATGCAGCATGCTTCCTATCCAGCAAACTAGCTGGTCCGGCACACCACATCTCAAAGCTTCTCGACAGATGACTTCTGGAGGAGTATTGCTGAAAGCACCCTCTATATCCAAGAAAGCGCCCACAGCGTACCCCTTTTGTTCCAACTACTGCTCCAATTTTGCCACAACAGCATGAAGCGCAGTTTCTACCGAACAGCCTGCCTGGAAAGCATGCTGCCCTTTATGTAGCGGGGAGGCCAAGAGCACCTCATCCCTAATGTATCTCTCGACCAGCTTCTCCAGTGTCTTCAAGATAAAAGACGTTAGGCTGATCGGTCGGAAATCTTTGGCAGCCGTGTAACCCTCCCTCCCAGGTTTGGGTATGAAGGCCACTCTGCCATCCTTCCATGCCGATGGCACGTGTTTAAGGGCTATACTTGCCCTAAATAATTTTGTCAGAGGAGGGACGACTACATCCATGCCTTTTTGTAAAAGCACTGGATAAATGCCATCCGCTCCTGGTGATTTAAAGGGACAGAATGACCCTACGGCCCATTCCACCTTTTTGTAATCAACGACCTTAGCGGCGAAATTCCAGTCGGCCCTTTCCACACCTTGGCCCCGGCCTTCCTCCTCTTGGTCGGTTCGGATTCGCTGAAAACCCGGGAAGTGAACTTCCATCAGGTGATCCAGCGTTGCTTCTTCATCTTCGGCAAACTCACCATTATCGAACCTTATGAGCCCGAGGCGAGCTTCCGGATTTTTCGCCAGGATCTTGTGGAGCCTCGCTGTTTCCGGAATGTTTTTCGATTCCTCGCAGAAGCCCCTCCAATCTTCCTGCTTATACTTCCTTATGTTTTTATTGTATTCACACTGGGCCGTCTTATAGATGTCCCAGTCCGAAGGCAATTTAGTTCTATTTGCCCTATTGCACAACATTCTTGTCTTTTTACGGAGTTTCTCCAGGTGGGTGTTCCACCATTCTGCTCCCTTCCTAGACTTAATTGTGCTTGTAGGGCAATTGTTCTCATATGATGTTGTCAGAGCCCTTAGCAGAAAATCTGCGGCGTGCTCCAACTCATCAATGGTACCATAGCTTGTGGGAAATTCCGCAAGCCTCCCTTTGAGTTCCTCTTTATATGAGTCCCAAAGTGTATTTCTGGGGTTTCTGATATTAGAAACCACTGTTTTACCTAGGGTTAATCGAAACACAATGTGTTTGTGGTCCGAAAGAGAATCCTCATCGGAAACTCTCCAATCCACTACCCTGCTCCTCAGTGCACCTGAACATAGAGTCAAATCGAGAACCTCACTCCTGTTTTTAGTCTGGAATGTGGGAGTATCACCCCGATTCAGAATCTCCAGCTCTGTGCCCGCTATGTATTCAATTAAATCTCTACCTCTGTCATTGATGTTTGTGCTTCCCCACACCGTGTGGTGAGAGTTTGCATCACAGCCCAACAGCAGAGGGATCTTGTTCTCTTGACAATACCGAATTAGAGCCTCCACCTCTCTGGGAGGCGGGGGTCCCTCGGCGTCGCCAGGGAAATAAGCCGAGACAATAAATACCTCTAACCTCTCTCCATTACTGCCCCTGAGTCTCACCTTAATAACGGTGAGATCTCTAGAGCAGAATTTAGGCACCAAGATCGCATCCATACCCTTGACGGCTATGCATGCCCTTGGCGTTTTTTCGCGTGGCCCCTTATATATGGAGCCACATCCTGACAAGCCACAAATCCTTTCCCTGTATAACCAGGGTTCTTGGATTAGGGCGAGCCCTGTCTGCACCACAGACATGCGTCTGGCTAAAACCGCCGAGGCGCCTTTGCTGTGGTGCAAATTAATCTGCGTAATGGAGATTCCCGTCTCAGCCATTGAAAGGCTAGTTCGGGGCACCTCCGGACGCTTCTGGGACCCCTGCGGATCCCAGTTGGGTCACCCGGAAGGTAACCCTACTCGCCCCTAGATAGGGACGATAATCTAGAGCCGCAAGGGCTCTGATTGAAGATTCGGGAAGACCAACAACTAGAATCCAGCCTCTCCCCTTCGGCCTGGATCCCTGCCTGTCGGAAAACACCTTCCACGAATCAGTTCGTAGCGACGGGTTCTGAAAACTCAGGCGCCCCAGAACGGTCGCCGGACTCTCGGGATTACCGGGAATCAGTACGGTCGCTCTGCGGTACCTTTGCAGACACTCCGTCCCCTTGACTTCCAAGTTCAGACCTTCTCTAAGCCTGAACATTGGGGTTTTCTCCACAATCCAGTCTCGCGACCAGATATCCGCGGCCTCCACAACGATAGCCCCCGACCTAATGAAGATGTCGTTGAATCTGGGGGCGCGTCCCTCACGGGGTAACGCGTCAATCCCTTTTGAGATTTCATCCCTCAACCTGTCCAAATCCTCGACAGTTAGACAGTCATCAGGATAACCCGACGCAACGACACCTCTCACCAGGGCGTTGTTGGCCATCCGCGCGAAAGTAAGGCCCTGTGTTACCAGAGTCTTCTGCCGTTTCAACTCCCTGTTTGGGGGAGTTTCTGCGGAGCCCTTCTTCATCTTGCCTATAGAATAAGCCTGAGGAGTTGCTCCGGGTAAAGTTTGAGCAGCCACTGCCCCCTGTGAGGAGCCTTGGCTGCTGTTTGCGAGCCGCGCATTACGGGCTCTCCTTCTTTGTGCTCCGCTACGGTGCCTCTTCCCTACGGAGAGTTCCGTTAGCTGCACTTCCACGGCTTCGACATAATTGTCTCCACCATCTTCATTATTTCGCACCGCCTCTGGAGGGTTTCCCCCTACGGGGCCTCCCTCTTTTGGCGGTGGGTTGGATGATGGACCCGAAACGGATCCCTCATCGTTTATATTTTGTTTTTTAAAATTTTTTGGAAACATTCATGTCCCACGAGAAGCTAGGGAAATAGGAAACACCCCCCACAGAGCCCCGCTTGCAGGGGGCGGGTCTAAATACTATGGGATTCGACCTGGTGTCCCAAAGTCTCCGTTAAGACACCTCCTTTGAAACCCCCGCCTGACCACCTCTACTGAGGGGGGCTGACCGGGCGTCCAAGGTTTTGTTGACCCTGGTGCCATTCAGCCCTCGACACGGCGATCACATCTTAGCTTGGGAGCATGAGAACTCGCGCTCTCGATATTCCAGTGGGCTTTGCCATTACCCCCTGGAAGGATCGCTCCTTGGTTTAAGTCTCACCGACCAGAGTCCGTCAGTTCCCCAGAGTAGCCACACCTCGCGATGCGGCCCCTCAGGTTCACCTATTTCGGATCTGTGGTCAATGAGACCCGTAAGCCCTCCCACCAGCTACAAGGTCCCGCGATCCCTAGGGAGGGAAAATTTACCAGGTAACCTTCACAAAAGTATGGGAAATGGTATAAATACTGTACTATTATTGTAATTATTGTTATTTCATGATTGAATGATTTATAACATGTATTTATAAATAAATACATGTACACCGAAGCACTGCCCTGGCGGACCGAACGAACGGAACGGATACGCTACAGCGTATACTTGTAGTATCCACATCGTATGCTCTCCGTATCATGCAAGAAAAACTCATTAAAAAAGAAAGATTAACATTTCACTTGTTGAAATTCGGATTCTACGTGAAATTTTGAGTTAAAAGGTCACAGAGTAATCGCAATAGTTTTTCTTGTAACATTAAAAACTTTAAAAAAATATAATACTTATCGATGAAGTGCGCTGAAGGCGACTTCAAACGCATCGTCGTTCAGTAGCAGTTAATAGGCGTTATCCGTCGACGATGCGTTTGAAGTCGCCTTCAGCCCACGTTATCGATAAGTATTATATTTTTTTAAAGTTTTTAATGTTGCAAGAAAAACGATTGCGATTACTCTGTAACCTTTTAACTCAAAATTTCACGTAGAATCCGAATTTCAACAAGTGAAATGTTAATCTTTCTTTTTTAATGAGTCTTTCTTGCATGATACGGAGAGGATACGATGTGGATACTGTGAGGATACGCTGTAGCGTATCCGCTCCGTTCGTTCGGTCCGCCAGGGTGTTTACATACTAAATCCAGAATTTGGATAGCGCGCGCATTTCTATAAAGTCGCGTTCAGTATTATGCTGAAACATGCAACTGCGATTGTAGAAAAATAAAAATATAAAATATTTGCTGTCAAAAATCTTGGTTTCGTAAAAAACCAGGACATTTTGCCTGTTTTCAAGAAAAAACCAGGACACCAGGACAGACCTCGAAAAAAGAGGACATGTCCCGAAAAACCAGGACGGATGGTAACCCTAGTAAACATCTAAGACCTTGATATGGGGAGTCGCGCCTGACACAAGTGAAACCACGACTGGAAAGTGTAACGCAAGCCTCTGACACACGCGTTTTGTCTTATGTCACAGACCGGAGGCTCGCTTCTCTTCACCCAACAAAAGGAGTCTCTCTCTCTCTCTCCCCCTCTCTCTCTCTTTCAATGCGCATTATTTCGGTATTTTAAGCTGACACTTACATAAGGCTTGCTGTATTTGTATAATATGTGGATTAAGGTGGTCGAAATGTATACCTGTACAAATTCAACTTTCGATTTTTGGTGTGCAACCCCCCCCCCCCCAATTTGTTCGTTTGCCGAAAAAAGAAACTCCATAACTTGTTTCCTGAGCCTTCGAAGTTTATATGGGTTTTTAAATAGGAAAAGCTTGATTTAAAAAAAAATGGAAAAAAGAGCTATTACTTTTGTTATAAACTTTTTGTGAATTAAAGTATTACAACCTCTTAAAGCATGTTCAAAGAATAATTTCAACCCAATAAGTTTTAATTTTGACTACTCACCCCCCTTTCAAATCATTGTTATTGTGCTTGGAAAGTGACCCAAAAACTGCAAAATAGCATTTTTCTATTAAATTCATACTAAAAACGGTATTCTTTGGATTTTTTTAACAAGAATTATTTGTAATTGATAAAGGACGAGTTTCCAAGTATTTTGAAAATAATTTTTAATTATTCAAACAATTATCATTATTTGTTTAAGAATTATATTTTTCTTAAAATCGTGGAAAATTATTGTTTTCGGGATATAAGTGATAGATTTTATGAATGGTAAGAATATTATGTTTTGGTTTTTACATAATTGGTCATTATTTAAACAATTTCCATTTGTTTAAACAATCTTTTCTCCCTCAAATTGTAACAAGTTATTATTCTCTGGAATTTATATCTCGAAAATAATAATTTTCCACGACTTACAGAGAAAAATATATTTTTTAAACGAATAATAATTGTTTAAACAATTGTAAATAATTTACTAGCAGAAGGAAAATATGCTGTGTCTAATTTGAAAAAAAGAAACAATTTTCAATATTTTTCTTATAATTTTTGAGTACTTAGATGTGTAATAATAATGATAAGTGTCATAATAATGAATTTTTCATAATGAAATTTCAATTTTTATTATTCTTCTTCATGAAATATAATTAGCCTAATTCTAAATTGAGATGCGTAACATAAGTGCGACGCAATGTGTTCTTTTAGAGAACTCATATCGGTCGCATCGGTATTTTATAAACAAAGCTTGACTAACATAAGCAGGCAAAGGAGAGAATGCGTTTTAGGAAATAAAATAGTTTGCACAATCAATCAAGAAATTTGTATGTGTTCAAAATTATATCATTTTCAAACAATCTTAACTTAAAAACAGTACAATTTAGTGATTATAAGTTGTTTCTTGAAAAATCTAAATTGAAAAATGTCATTTACAAATTTAAATAAAAATGAAACAATGAAAATTTTAAAGTTTACATTCAGCACCCTGAAATTCGAACGATTCGAGGTTTATTTTATTTTAAATAATTCAATTTTATTTAGTTTATTCTTGAATATTTTGTTAAATATTAAAACGAAAATTTTTTAATTAAATATTTTCAAACTGTTATGTTAAAAAAATGGAGTATTTTAGAATGCAATAATATTGGAACAGAATTTGAAATTGAATAAAAGCGTTTAATTATAAATATATTAATTAAAATGTTTTTGAAAATTGAAAAAAGATTTTTTTAAATGATTAGTTCAAAATGTAGTGATATTTTCCGGAAACATTAACATTTGACGTTTTTTCAAACAACTTCTAATAAAATTAACACATACTGGCTTTCATTTATGCCCATATGCAATAATTGAGACAAAATCTACAGTTTATTATTATTAAAACTAGGGTGCTTGTTCAACCTATTTGAAAATAGATGTCCAGAAACTTTTGCACGACATTGCATATAAGAGAAAATCAACTTTTATACTCCTACATGTGCGTGAGTTATTATTTGCTTTATGTAAGATTTCAATTTCTCAGGGATCGCAGCGCAAAAGGAGCTCCAAAAAGGGGAAATAGGGTGATTTTCTCACGAAAAAGGGGAAAATAGGGGAAAGATTAAACATTTATTTTTATATGTCGAAAAGAAGCAACAATCTTTTTATAATAAATGTTATATTTTTAAATAATTTTTCAATGATTGCTGCCATTAAAGAATTTATTTTTGAAAATTGGATATACTTAAGTCGTTGGAAATCCATTCACAGTCAAATAAAGAAGTCCGAGAAAAAAATATAATTAGTTAAATACACAGTTTTGATATGTTTAACATCGTTCTTTTAATCTGATTAACATCGTTCTCATAAATATTTCTTTCCAAGATTTTTCATTTCTTCCTTAATATAATTAATACTTTTAATGTAAATTTAAAACTACACTCTTCAGTAGAGGAAAGTAAAAATGCTAAAATTAATCGAATCGTTTGAGCTGAGGGATAACAATTTGTGGTCCGACATCCAAAACAAGTAAAGAAAAATTCTTGAAATCAGTTAATATTTTCTGTTCTCTTTTTTAAATTTACAATTAAAAATGTTAAAAATAAAAATTTGGCTTATTTAAAATTTGTTGAAAATGTAAAAAAAAACATGTTTTTTGGATTGATTCTAACCTGAAATTTCTTCAGCTTGAACCAATGAAACATGTTATTATTTTTTATTCATGGGAAACATTTTTTCGTGGTGTATATAACGTTCCAAAATCACAAAAAAATATGAAATCCCAAAAATCCTAAGTCAAGACAAAAGTTTTTTTTCCGAAAAAGCAAAATAATAAAATGTTTCTTTGGTTCAAGCTGAATAAATTTCGGTTGTTTTTGCACATTTTGAAACAAATTGTTACTGCGCAAAAAATTTATTTTTAAATTTCGTAATTTTTTATTATTGTTCACTAGTAAAAGCTGTGAATATAACAAATTCGTCATCATTTTTGAACCAATTGGAAACATTTTGAATTTTAAATCATTAAATTTTACTGATTTAAATTTTTTTCACTTTTGTCGAATGCCAACCCACAAGTTTTTTCCCCTCAGCTCCAACGATGTAATTTTTTTTTGCATTTTCACTCCGCCCTACTCTTCAATGCTCTTAAACTCAAATTAAAAATGACTGAAGTTAGAACATATAACATTGCAGTTTTTTGAAAATAGGGGAAAAAGGGGAATTTCAAGAAAAAAGGGGAAACTAAGAAAAAATGGGGAAGACCGTTCTAACGATTAAAACAATAAAATAATTATCATTTTTTAAATTTGTATTCTTACATTCTCATCCAGAGAAGGTATTAGATTTTTGTAAAATTTGACCCCCTCCGTTTTTGTCAAATGTCCACGTTTTGAGACATTCTGAACCCAAAAAATCTGCGCGCTTCGCGGGCACATTCTCATCGCGCGCTTCTTTCGCAACTTTGAGCGCGCCTATGGCGCGCACCTGTTGGATCTCGCGCTTCGCGCTCGGTATTGTATTCACCTCGCGCTACGCGCTCGGACACATTTGCCTGACGGTTTAAGCTCGGTTCCTCTAGGTTTGCACACTTCGCGTGCTCGCTATTGCGCGCTTCGCGGGCTAATACTCTTCTAGTAAGCTTCATCGTTATGACCTGCTTTTGGTTTAATTATGTCAGTTTTAAATAAAAAGAACTAATTTACTTAAGGTTCTATCGACCTTAAGGAACACATTCTCATCAAGATACTCGCGCTTCGCGCTCGATATTTGGTTTAAACATCATGTAAACCTCGCGCTCCACGCTCGTTTCTGTTCATCGTATAATAGAAACCCAAAAGTTTGAACGCGCTTACGGCGCGCGATTTGGTCGTCGTGCTTCGCAACGACCATTATTTTATGTTCTCTGTTCTTCAGATAAAAATGACTAAATTTTTTATTTGATTTAAAATGAAGAAGGAAATTCCTTTACTTCAGCGTATATTTCCGTATCTTTCTAATACATCATACAATCAGAAAGATTCTTTCCAACTATCTGAAAAAGGGAGAAAAAAAGTATCTAAGTCGTTTTTGGAACACATATATGATAAATTTTTAAACGATTATTGAAAAATGGACTTTTGACAAAGACCGGGGGGTCAAATTTTACACAAATCTAATACCTTCTCTGGATGAGAATGTAAAAATAGAATAAATTGTTCCAATTTTTAAGTACCATGAGCATTAATTATTATTATACCATTAAGCCATTTCCCTTTCGGGGTACGCGTGACTCGCTCGGTTGGAAAATAGCAATGTGGGGAAGGAGGTATAGATTTTTTAGATTGATCCAGCATTTTCTCTTTGTTCTCGCTTTGTTACCTGCATATATTTTTTTCTATTTCTTGTAGGACTCATACATTGACTCCGTACTCTTTGAGGACTTCCCAAAGTTTACTTCTATCCACCTTGTCAAATGCTTTTTCTAGATTAAAAAACGCACAAAAAACTTTCTTTCCTACTTTTAAACTTTTTTCTGTGATCTGTCTTAAGCTAAATATTTGATCCGTACATGATCTTCCTAGCATAAATCCACTTTGGACTTCCAATATCTTTTCTTCTGTTATTTTCATTACCTTGCGGATAAGTATTTTTGAGTATATTTTACTTACGGTAGTTAATAAGCTTTTGCAGTTGCTTTTAATAAGCTTTTGCAGTTGCTTTTATCTCTCTTTCTTTTGTATATTGTATATTGTACGATAATTGCTTTTCTCCACTCGCCTGGGACTTCCCCCATCTCGACACATAAATTTATCAATTCGCACAGCCTGTGAGGTATGTACTCGCCACCGTATTTAAGCATTTCAGCGCTAATACTGTCTACACCAGCAGCCTTCCTTACCAGTAGTAAGGCATCACTTCGACCAGACACCCCTTCCACTACTCCTTACCCCCCTTACCACACTATGGCGCCGACCCCCCTCGCCCATAGGTAGTGTGTCTATGAAGAGTTGCCCTTCACTTTATATGCCCTTAATTATCTTGCTCTGATGGTTACGTACTTTCCCTTTCACCTGAGCTAGATCACATAACGCTGAAGAGTGGACCCAAAAAAATACATCACTTGCGTGTGTGAAGAAAATTCGTGGGTTTGTGTGATAACTATAAGCATCTTATGCCCTTCACGCTATATGGTCTTAATTATCTTGCTCTAACGGTTACGTCTATCATCAAATTATGCTTTTTATGATGAAAAGATATAATTTAAAATATTCAGTGTTGTACTTAAATGCTACTTATACACTAGAGGAGTTAGGATCTTTTAAATAAATAAACATAACATTATACATGTTAATTTAGTTACACTTGTTGATTGAAATATTTTGACAAGAAAAATAGAATACACATAATAATCATAACATTCGACGTATATTTTATAGTAAGAAAAGTGTGGCTAATTTCGATGATGCTGTCTGTGTACATGATACAAGGGGACTATTTTGTTTACAATATTTACCACCACTTAATCGTCGGTTTCTCATTGAAGAAGAGTTTTCCTCCATTTATTTCTCTTTAACAGTTTTTTGTAAACTTTACGGACGATATTATCATTTTCTTCTAGATTATTCGTAAAGAAATTAGTAAAATCAGACAAAGAATAATTATGACACATGCAATGAAGAAACATAATACAGTAAAACCTGTGAAGTTGGCCACCTTTGTAACCTGTCCACCTGTCTAAGTTGGACTGGTTTTTACGGAACCGGAAAATTTGCATTGACTTTAATAGGATCTTTCTTCGATAAGTTGGCCACCTGTCTATCTTGTATCTTGGCCGCCTTTTTACAAGATTTTCACACATTCCAACCTGCCGAAGTTGGCCACTGACATTCACGCAGAGCGGTAAATTACAATTTTCAGACAGATATCGTTTGAAGATTAGAGATCAAATAACTTCAACTTCTCCAATAGTCTCTTTTATCTTATTCCACATCGACTCAGTAAGCTACTTAGCCAGCAGAAGCCCCACTCAAACATCAACGACCAGTACCAGTAAATCATCCCCTACTCCGTCATGGCTGCAGGCCTATGATAAGTCAACGTGGGATAACATAAAATAGTGAAATGTGAAGATTCAATTGATTTGATCTCTAGTTTGTTTAAGATTTCGTAGATTCACACTTAAAGTATTCTCATTTAAAAACAAAAATCTTATTTCAAGAACATTACAAACAAGCTGCAACAAAAATGATCCCGCTATTTTTCTGTGAAGTTTCGAAAAGTTCCATCTTCTCCAAATAACGTATTTTCTATTTATTTCATTCATAGGTGCGTACTAGTATGTATTATGAAAAAAACAGGGGTTTCGAAACATAATTTCTATAAGTTGGCCACCTGCCTAAGTTGGCCACATTTTGATGGAACCGCGGCTGGCCAACATAGACAGGTTTTACTGTATAGTATTGGCCACACACATCCGAAGTCGCACTTTGTAGTCTCGTTGAATTCCATCTGTAGAAGGAACAATTCTCCCGTAAACGAAGAAGATGTTCAGGTACAAGAGGCGGTACCCCGTAACTGTCAAAGTAGGTAGCTCGTCCGTTGTTTCCGACGTACATGGCGACCCAATGGGTACCAGGCTGTTTATGTCCATCCGTATTAGCAACAATTGCAGCTGGTTTCGTCCACCGCTTGGGAATCTGATCGGCAGGAAATACACCTACTGTCCTTGCTTCTGGGAGACGGAGCACTTGCAGTATCTGGAGACTGTTCGTACTTCTTTGAAGATATCAGATTTGATTGTGTGGACAATTCTACAGTATCCTCCCATAAATCTTCTGATGTGTATGAAAGGTTATGCCCTACGGTTGTAGATGATATGGCTGGATGTGTACTGTAGACAGATGTTTTATTGTATGAGTACGAAAGCACTCCATCTAGTCGTTCCTTCTCGATCCATTTCTTCAGTCTCAGAACATTATTAAGAGCACACACGAATTTTGAGTTTTTTTTTACCCCATGATGAAAGCAAAACTCATCCAAGAACTCCAACCTTTTAAACGATGGGCAGCTTAGTTCCTCCAGGTTTGTGATGCGTCTACTTGTAATCTTTTGCAGCAAAAGAGCCTTCTCATGTCCTCGAGTGTATATTAGTCTAGCAGTTCGGGCAACGTCACGAAAATTAGCATGGAGAAAATTCATTGAAACATCCCCTTCAAACCATTCAATTCCATGATGTTTACAACTGAGCCAATTATTTTGTCTTTGAGATGGGCTTGTGAGATCGGTAAAAGCATAAGGTGGAGAAGTAATCCAATGAGCCATACAGTGGCGATCTAGAGTAACTAAAGCTACTTCTTTAGGTATAAAACGACCAGAATCATCACGAAACCCTTGTATATCAATCACGTAGTCAACCATGATTATTTTTAATACGCTATATGGCACTAGAATTTCCTACCGCGACGAACAAGTAGAGACTGAGGTATTCCATGAGGAGGTTTTCCCTAAATAGAAAGTACCACCACTTCAACTAAGCACTAAAATCTGCTATTACTTGTCTAGACGAATCTATTTCCAAAACATTATCATACTCTGCGTATACTAGACAATTAATTGTGTTAGCAAGTGCCTCTTCAAATCGTACTTCAATTCTGAGACTCCCATGTTTTACGAGATTCCAATGAGAATAGCAATTTGCGAACAGATCAGGTGTAAGATCAAATGCAAATAAACAGCATCACTTCGACCAGACACCCCTTCCACTACTCCTTACCCCCCTCACAGCACTATGGCGCCGACCCCCCTCGCCCGTAGGTAGTGTGTCTATGAAGAGTTGACGCCCTTCACTTTATATGCCCTTAATTATCTCGCTCTGATGGTTAAGTACTTTCCCTTTCACCTGAGCTACCCACATAACGCTGAAGAGTGGACCCAAAAAAATACATCACTTGCTTGTATGAAGAAAATTCGGGGCCTCGTGTGATGACTATGAAAATCTAACGCCCTTCACGCTATATGACTTAAATTATCTTGCTCTAACGGGGGACACTGTCCCTCTCGCCTCGTCTAGATTATACATATATTGCTCAAGAGTGGACCCAAAAATATAAAGATTAGAAATGGTTGGTTTAATGTGATTCTTCTTAGAATATTCTTCACAGTAAAAGTCATGTGGGTCAGCAATGCCTAACCGATCTATATATTTAAGTATTTCTACCTATATACTAGAGGTGGAGATTTTTAAATAAAAGCATAACATTGTACATTTCAGTTTAGTCACATTTATTGATTAAAATGGTTTGGAAAGAAAAATAGAATACACATAATGATCAGTATATATTACATATAGTTGAAGTAGACGTATGCAATGTAAAACATTTCCATAATGATACAACATCGTTAGTTGAACGTGATTCTTGTTAGTACGTTTTTTTTACAGTAGTAGTTACATGGGTCAATAATACACCACCAATCTCATGATAAATAATGTCAATATAATAGTCATTGAATTTCGACGATAAATGTTCATACATTAGATTCTTAATTATTAAAGATGGAAAGTAAAGCTCTGTAGATTACTGGTCATTTATTGTAATCATGTCCGAGAAACTCTCAGTTCATAATGTTTTACAAACGTTTCGACTGTTCGTCGACAGTCCTCTTCAGTAAATTTATTCTACTGCAATATAAACCTGTGTGATGAAAATACATGACTTGTAAGCGTAAAGACTTGAAAAAGGAACAGATATAGTGACGTTTTTAAAAATCTTTTTTTTTTTCTATAAAGTATGAAACAAAATAATATAAATTGGAGTAAGAACAGAAGTAATTGCAGTACCCAGCTAACACAGTTACTAGTCCGAATAGTCACATAATTGTAACAAGATTAAAAAAACCAGTCACTGGTGACTTCCATGCTGGTCACCCAGTGACAATATATTTCCCACTCAAAGTAGTAACAAATTACAAGCGAAGCAGGTAACATTATCCCGCCATTGTAATCACATGCTTGTAACAAAGTGATGTTTGGAAACGCAACGTGCAATGACAGCTTAACCTCAAAATATACATCGTTTCGGAATTATAATTATGAATATTTTTGCAAAAATGTTGGAAAGGAACATAATTAAACGATAAATAAGTTCCAGAAAAGGGAGATAATATGTGAACAAAGCTTTTATAAAAAAACAGATATTTATCAGCTGAACCCTTACGAAAAAGAAATTACATTATAGAGGTTAGACCCAAAATGTATATGTATAAATGAAGATCGCTGCCGGCTGTTACCGCCATGTTACTAGTCTGACAGGGAACGGTTGCAAACAAGCCTCCCTAGTAAACTACGGCGATTATGCCGTTACCTGCTAGGAGACTGAGATACAAGTAACAATTCCTCTGATAAGAAGTGATCATTCAGGAACCTTTCAGGATGGTAACAGGTTAGCTGGGTATCGTGACGATTAGTACAAGGATTTAAGTATAAAATTTTATTATTATTTATTTTTATATATTATTAAAAGTTATTACCTGTTAGATAAATTTTAAATAAAAGTTATATATACTCTTGCATTGACTCCGTCTGCTGGACGGACTTAATTAAAGATTAAAATTATTGTAACATATTAAAAACACATTTGTTTTCTTGCCGTCCAGCAGACGGAATGAATACAACAAAGAACACAGGTGATGTATATTCGATAGGTTGATGACTTGGTAGTACATTGCGTATATCTGCTACGCATGACGTATTTCTTATGAAGCGTGAACGGTACATTGTTGTAAAAGAGAAGGAAAAGGGAGAGAGAGAGAGAGAAACAAGACCAAAGAGTAGTTATTTACAGATTCTAATAAAAGGGGTTAACATTAAGAGTTAAGAATAGAGAAAATATATCATTGGGTGGCATGAATGAGGCTATTATATGTTATGCTCATGTTATCTATGTCAGTTCTGAAATTAACATTATTAGTATTCTTAACAATATAAAACATTTCCATAAACATACGTTTGAAATAGTATGCTTCTTTAGCTAGAATAATAACGTTTTCAAAGTCAAAGGAATGTTTTTTCAAGGTTGCATGCTTTGATAGAGCGGTGTTGAGTCTGTTGTTGTTGCAGTCTCTCATGTGTTCCTTTAATCTTACCTCAATATAACGTTTGGTTTCACCGATATAACATTGCTCACAATCCAAGCATGTTAATTTATAAACTACATTAGTAATTTTACTTTTCGGAATTGGATCTTTTTGGGTTCTGAACAGATTGAAAGGATCTTTTACAGGTTTGAAAATAATTTTGATATCATGTTTCTTGTATAATTTTTGTAGAATTCTGGACATTTATGGATTGTAAGGTAGAACAATCGAACGATCTAAGTTCAAGTCGTTGTTTAATCTGTCAACCTGTAAACCTGTTTACACTAAAAGAAGGCTAATTGATAATCATGATTCTCTCCCCTTTGGTTACATACAGTATAGATAGGTCAATAACAGATAACCCCTCAGTAATTTATTTATTTATAACGTCTAAAGGCTAAAATGAATTATCTCTCGTTCCTACGCTTTGCGTGAAAACTATCTCAGCGTTGAATGAAAAATGTGTAGGTACACTTGTTTCACTTAATTTTAAAAACATAAAATTTTTGTATTTTGATAATAAGAACATTTACTCTTTGTGCTTTCAGAAATGATCTTTCAATCATTTGGAGGTCCTATAATGCGCTGTGACCAGAGTGTATTAGAGGATACAATGTTCTGCTGCAGCCAAACAGCTCTGGATATCACACCGGAAAAAATCATGGCGAGTCATGAATATGATGACTACATGTACATAGGGTCACAAAACTTCACTTTCAGTGATCCTACACTTTTATAATTTAAAAAATTAATAAAAAACCTTTTTCTATGATTAATTTATTTCAAAATAGTTGTTCAATTATTTATTGAAAAATTATGAATATCCTGATCAATGCACAATCATTATTATTATGTACAATCATGAAGAATAATAATTAAATAAAAAATGTATGTTCATAATATGAATAGTCTAATTTCATTCATTATCCATTATATATTTCACCCGTATCCTGAATGAAGCTGAAAAACTATTTTCGGCGAGGGGGTGGACGACGACGACCGCGGCGGGGCGGTAGAAAACACGCCTTTATAAGCTGAATTTTAGGCGTGTGGAAAGGCACGTCGAATAAGCTCATGAAGGACGTGCTGGGTCAGGGGTATTAGCTCAAAACCCTGACATCGCGGGAAATTAGCTAATTGAAAAAGGAAATAAACAAGACACTAATAACTTTTTTCAAATAGCAATATGCAAATTGCAAAAAAAATACTTGCAACATGAGTACAAGCGCCAACTAAGATTCATTCTAGCGATATAAATATTCATCAATATATATAAATTACAAGGTTTGACTGACGATGTATCACTATTCAACATGGACACGCGCTGGAAGCATCCGTTCACGTCACTAATATGTGGTCCAACAGGTTGTGGTAAAACTGTCTTTGTAAAAAAGTTTCTTCGAAATCTCAATGGAATGTGTGATACACAAATTGACCGAATAATTTTCTATTATTCAGAGTGGCAAACGGCTTATAAAGAATATGGAAAAGAGATAGAGTTTCGTGAAGGATTACCACAATCTTCTGATTATTCAAATGATCCAAGGCCTAAACTTATAATTCTCGACGATTTAATGAGAGAATCTTCGAGTCATACAATTGTAGATCTTTTTACTAAAGGAAGTCATCATAAAAATTTGAGTGTAATTTTCATTTCTCAAAATCTTTTTCATCAAGGGCATGGTCAAAGAGATATTTCTTTAAATGCAAACTATATTGTCACATTTAAGAATCCTCGAGATCGGGCTCAAATTCAACATCTTGCACGCCAGATTTGTCCTGAAGACCCACGGTTTATACAAGAAGCCTATCACGATGCAACTTCTCAACCACATGGTTATTTACTTCTAGACTTGAAACAATCAACTCCTGACAATTGTCGCTATCGCACAAGTATATTTCCGGACGATCCTCATCAGTACGTTTACATACCAATGAAGGGTATAAAGGGGAGAAACAGTGATTGTAAAGTTCCAGTTACACATTTGTGATGACGTCGAAAGGTTTCAAGTCAATAGGCAAGAAGAATGCCATAGTTTTACATGCCCTTTGTCATCTAAATCCAGATCAACGACAGGCAATACTAAAAACATCTGATGTCAAACTCATAAAGTGTATTTGTGAGTGTGCCTTGAATATCTTGTTGGGAAATGTTCCTCTTAAAGATAATCAGAAGCTAAAATTGAAAAAACATAGAAAGACACTACGAAAGTTAGTTGAAACTCGCGGTACATGGAAAAGCAAGAAAAAATTTATTGTTCAAAAAGGTGGATTTCTGCCTCTCCTACTTGGACCAATCATTGGTAGTTTGCTCTCCAATTTGTTTAAACCTTCCTCGTAGAGCTTTCAATAATATGGAGCATGCAAGAAAAATGGTACTGATTCCCAGCGAGCAAGTGGACAAAATCAATCAACAAATGCAGACGATACATCAGACATCATTGCATAACAATAATAATAATGATTCACCGATTATACCATCGATACCTGGTGCAACTACACAGACTCCTGGAAGCAATCTTGGTAGATTAGATTCTGAAATGAGTCGAATCTTATTCTCGCCTTTTCCGTACGATGACCGTGAAAGGTGGAAAGACTACAGTCAAGTGCTGAAAAAATTTCTCTTTTTTGTCGATAAAAATAGGAAATTAACTGCTGAGAAAATGGATTATTCTGAAAATACAGATGATGATTCCCATGAGTTTATGCCTATAAAGGATATTATAGCTAATGTACCTAAATCTTTTCGATCTAAAAGTACGTTATTACTCAATCAGCTAACAAAACCTGACTTTACCGACAGAATAAGATGGGATAAATATGGCTCAGTTATCATTGACGGAAAACGTGTTGAACATTCAAACATTACAGATCTCGTTAATGATTCATTGAGGTATAGAAAAAGTGCTAACCCTCCAGGAAGAAGTCACTTTGCCCGTATACTTCAAGAGCTTGGCACACCGCGAGAGCTCGTGAAAAATCATGAATATTGGACTCAAGCTAAGCAGATACAGCGCGACATCAACTACCGATTAAACCAAGAATCACTTATAACAGATGATGAAACTACTGAGGATGAGGCAAGGATAAATAAAACTCTTACAAATCCTAATAATTCAATTCGTGAGAGGAGTCGCAGTAGAATTAGAAGAAGTAGCCGTCGAGAGAAGGTACAATCTGGTTCAGGAATGCTAACCAAGTGGCAATCTTTTATCTTAAAATGAAGCTACTTGAAGAAATATATTACAATCCAGGTCATCCTGCTTCCTACAGCGGAGCAGAAAAATTAACTCGTGCTGCACGTGGTAAAGTATCTCGCACACAAGTACTTGATTGGCTGAAATCTCAGGACCCATTCACTTTACACAGGCCTATACGACAAAAATTTCAAAGAGCTCATTACACAGTTTCCAATTTTGATGAGGTTTGGGAATGTGATTTAATTGACATGCAAAGTGTTTCTACTCATAACGATAATTACTGCTATCTCTTAGTAGTAATTGATATCTTGAGTAAATTCGCCTGGGTTGAGACACTTCGAAATAAAACAGCACTGGAAGTTAAAAATGCTTTTGAACGTATTTTACAAAAAAGTAATCATCGTACTCCTTTCTGTTTACAATCAGACAAATGAAAGGTATTCTTAGGAGCTTCTTTTCAAAAATATCTGACTGATAATGGGATAAAATGCCGCGTAACGCGGGATCCTAACGTTAAAGCAGCCGTAGTCGAACGCTTCAACCGAACACTCCAGGAACGTATGTGGAGGTATTTTACACACAAAAATACTCGACGATATATTGATGTTTTACAACAAATTGTGAGTGCTTACATTAATGCTAGACATTCTAGTATTAGAATGACACCGTCTGAAGTTAATTTATCGAATGCAGCCGAAGCTCGAGCAAATATTCAGCGTCGTTTTTGTAAAGAAAAAAAATCCAAAAGAAAGCCTAAATACAGTGTTGACGACAATGTCAGAATCAGTCGTGAGAAGGGTGTCTTTGAGAAAGGTTATCAGTCTGGCTGGAGTGAGCAATTGTTTGTTGTAAGGAGGGTCATTACAGAAAGAAGTCAAGCACCTTACATGTATGAGTTGAAAGATTTAGCTGGAGAAGAAATAGAAGGTGTTTTTTATGAACAAGAATTGACTGGTGTTAAAAATAAAAACATTGAGAAGGACGAATTTCAAATTGAAAAAATATTGCAGACTGGCAAGGGAAACAAAAAACAATTTCTTGTCAAGTGGGTAGGTTATCCTGACAAATTTAATTCGTGGATCCCAGCCTCAAATTTAAAAAACTTGTAAAAATGAATATCGATCAATTTTACCTTATTTTACCAAGCAATAGTAGTATGAAATATTTTCCCGAGAATACCCCTTCCAATTTCATAACACAACTGCCACATGAGATTCGTCTCCAAGGACAGTGGGTCGTAGCACTCACAGAAATACAACTTCCTCGTACATTTCTTCATGTGAGACAAGATGATTTATTTGAAAATCGTATTGTCCTTATGAACAGTGGGGCTGCAGGATATGAATATCCACAATAAGATGGTAATAGTAAAAATAGAAAATCCATTGAGAAAGGTATCGACCTTCTTCACAAATATAACGTACCTATTAGTATGAGAATTGATTAAATGACTGCTGAAAATTTGGGAGATAACTTAGAAGATGCAATAGATCTTACTGCGCTGAGAGAAAAAAAGAAGGATGAAAAAATGTCTCTTATGTGGAAAAAACCTCTTGTGAATTTCTTTCAAGCTGGTCTTTATGCAAATATTGTGTCTCTTTTAAATAATCTAAACAGTCTTCCAGAATTAAGTCAGCATATTAAATTTAAATATGACAAATTCAAAAGTAGTTACGTAAGTATACAAAAACAGTGTGAAAAACTATGTCTGACTGATCACCATTTTTTGATACTTAGTGATAAATTATCACGTATTCTTGGATTTGCTCCAGATAATCTAATTCCAATTCAAACTAAAGACTATATTGCTAGACACCCACCTAGTCTATCAAGTGCTCTTCCGGATAAATTATTTATTTACTGCAATATTTGTGAACCACGTGTTACGGGAGATGTAAAAGCACCACTTTTACGTACAGTTTCTTTAGATACAACAGATTACAATTTTGGTACAACACAAGTCACACATTTTTCATCACCCAACTACATACCAGTTCTTAGCACAGGTTTTCCTACGATTGAAATTGATATAAGAGATCACATTGGTTTGCCAATACCATTCGAGTACGGTAAGGTGACAGCTACACTTCACTTTAAACGTATTGACTAGATAAGAGAAAAATAATGGCTCATTACATAGATTATTACTCCTCACAAGTAGGTGGAAGAGGTATACCACAAATATACATTGGAGCTCCATATCAGAAGGGGCATGGAATTGGTAGCCTTCTCGGAGGTTTATTTCGACGTGTTCTCCCTTTCTTAACTAACGGTGCTCGAGTCATCGGAAAAGAAGCTCTTCGAACCGGTATGAATGTTATGAATGATATGGACAGTAAGATACCTCTCAAAATTTCGGTGAAGAATCGTTTTGGAGAATCTGGTCAAAATTTGAAACGTCGTGCAATGGAAAAAATGGAACATATCATGAATGGTTCGGGTTATAAAAACATAGAAGGAAGAAGCAAGTGGTTCAGTCTATTTCTAATCGTGGTACACTTCACGTCGTGAAAGCAAATAGAGTGAAAAAGAGAAAAAAAAGCTCAGCTAGAAAAATCAAAAAGCGTATTACGATAAATAGAAAAAAGGCTACTAAATGTAATAAAAATACAAAAACTAAAGTCGGCGTCAAAAGTACGCGACCCTCACTTTGATCGCTTGCAGCTCGTTCAAAAAAAATCGTAGAAAATACTGACCAGGTACACGTGAAAGCTTAAGGTCTCCCGAATTGAACGATATGTATATTGTTGTTCTAAAAAATTTTTTGCGATAGCGCTGATGTAAAACGTGCCAAAAAACAGGGTTTTTGAGGCACTTTTTTTAAGCCTCGACTTTCGAGGCTCCCCAAAACGAGCTGGAAGTCTTGAAAAATCTGAAAAAATTCACAGACACTCCTTAAGGTGTCTAGAATGCAACGTAGTTTTACAAATTTCGAAATATGAATTTGTTTACTAATTACAGACCATTTTACACAAACAAATCATCTTGGAAGGAAATAATGATAGGAAGTTGTTTTATGGCTTAAAATATGCAGTTTTGTAACATGATTCAAGCACACTTTGAAAAAATGAAATTAGATCAATATTTCGCGAGAAAATGCTTCAGGAATATTTCATGATTTAATGAGAGTGGCCACCCTATAAAAAGTGTTAGAAAAAAAGTATCCATTTCACTACAATAGGGACCTCATAAGCAGGGGGATACCGGCTCACT